>CP139507.1:199563293-199797607 GCA_021014915.2 Artemisia tridentata subsp. tridentata
CTATAAAATTCTGAAACGATTCCAAACTTCTGAAAACGAACCATATATGAAACGAATTAATTTCTGGGACAACATTACATTATTTTGAATGTCCAAAAATTTCAAAATATATATACATAATTATATATGCACCGAAATAAATTAAATAAAACTAATTATATTTACAAAATCTTTTAAAACAAGATAAATACAAACTAAATAAGGGAATTATGTACAAAATCGAATTGTACTCTTATGATAATCTTCTAGGGCCGAAATTCTGGACCCAAGCCCCCTCCTAGTCGGTTTATTAAACATAAAAACAAAACACATTATTTTCTAAAAACCCTAAATTCCGAAAACCCTAATATCGACACACACTAAAATCGACCAAGCCTCCATTCGACTTTCTGGAACTGAGCAAGCAATTTTATGAAGTCCATTGAAGTGTGAGGAAGCTACGAAAAATAGGAGTCGAGTTGTGGAAGCTTTCGTGTGATCGTGGTGCTTTGTTTTATTCGAATTCTTGCGTCGAGAGGTATAAATTCCTACGACCAAACCGTACGTTGTAGACTTAATATAGTATTTTTCTTGTGATCATTAGATTGTATATAACTCAGGAAAAATAAGGAAAACGAATCATGCACCCTAAATCATGCGTACGAAAAATAATGAGTTAAAACACACGTAATTTGCAAATAATATCATACGAATTTTCTGGATGATGAACATAATTTTTATGTGTTACTTGATGTTAATATAAGCTTAGATAAATAGCCACTTGATTTTTAGAAGCTCAAAATAATTGATCTTGAATTATGTTTAAATCGGATTATATGAAAAATAAAGAAAATTAAGAAAGAAACCCTAAATCGTATTAGGGTTAGGGTTTTGTGGTTGGGATCTGATTAATAAATGCATTTAACTATTGTGTCATGATGGTTTAATGATTGGGTAAAGTAAGGGTTTGGTTTTAAAAATTAAAAGTAATCCGATTGGCCTTTTTAAATTATAAGGGTATGTTTTGCCAACTTTGAAACTTCTGGGATATTTTTGTAATGTCTTAGAAGTCAGTAGGAATGTGGGAAAAATATAACTTGAGGGTCCTAAGTGTAAATATTGCAAGATAATGAAGTAATAGTATTTAAAAGGGTTGTTTTGTAATAAATTAAAATAGAGGGACTAAAAGTGTAATTCTGGAAACTTGAAGTTATTTTGTGTAAATAATGTCATTAAGGGTGTAATGTGTAATTTTGACTATTTATGGGCTTGATATGTAACTATAAATAAAGTATGATTTAAATTGTAAGTTTTGTAAAGTTAAGGGACCAATTGTGTAATTAATGGATTCTGAGGGGTCAAATTATACTACATGTAATTTTGAGGATATGTTCTGTAACTTTGTAATATAAGGTGCTTGTTTGGTAAAAATAAATATTATAGGGATTAAAACATGAATTATGTAAATGTAGGGTTGTTTTGAAAATTATATAACTAAAGGGGTATAAACTGTGAATTGTGAAACTTAAGAGATTAAAATGTCATTCTGAATAACATGAGTATTTAATTCAGAACTTAAAGTATTTTCATGTTAACCCTTTGAATTTAATAAAATTACAATTAAAACCCTAAACTATGTAAATTTGTCGTAATTACTCTTAAACTTTTGTAACTTGATAAAATGTACCTTATTTCCATAATAATCTTAATAAGGACTTAACCTAATCTGTGATATTATTAACTTATTAATAATGGAAATATAACTAAAGACCCTTTGGACTTCTGTCTTCTACTCCTTAGGTTCAAGGAAGGAGTAATCTAATCCCTGTCAGCTTTTAGCTTTGTGTCCTTGCATTCGTAATAAGGTACAGATATTCCGCCCTCTTTCAGTAAGGGTCTTTCATTTCCCTTTTTCCTTCAGTTCTCATTTTCTTATTAGGATCCCCTATACCATTGCTATGTTCCCTGCTGTTGTGAACTTTTCGTGTGATCTCTTGTTTGTGAACCTTCTATGTGATCTTTTGTTTTGTGAATCTTCATGAACTTTGTATTTGATCTCTTGTCCTGAACCCTGAATTGTGAACCTTGTTTTGAATCTTAATCTAATAGACTTGTTATAAAACTAAATTGATTTTGATATAAACCTTAATCTGTTAAATCCTTATTTGAACCTAACTGGTTTTGAACCGTACTTAAACTACATATGAAACGTTTTGGGAAAAGCTATTTCAAAACAAGTAATATCACTTTAATGGAAATTACAAAGAGATTTGGAAGATTATTTTTATGAAAACTATTTTGCAAGATCAGTTATTATGAAAACCAATTTGGAAGGATTGTTTAAATGAACTTTTAAACAGAAACATTTTAAGTAAATGGTTATTATGAAATTTTGGTTATAGACTCTGGTCATACTTTTTTTGAACCATATGATATAGTTCTTTTAATCTGAACTTAAACTTTGATATAAAATTAAATCCGATAAATTCTAAATGGAACCTAAGATATTTAATTTAGAATTGATTGACATGAACCTTTGCCATGTACCCTTAGGATATGACCTTTTGATTAATTGATAGTATGCCGACCTTTGATCTACAGTTTGATATTACGAGCCAGTCACTAGGCATGAGGGTTTCATGTCCATGTCATTGACGCACCTCTGACATGACTCTAGGGCAGGAGAGTGATGACCTGTTCCGTCCCTTATTTATTATTTGCTATGGCCATTATAATTATGATTATTGATTTGTCTGTGGGGCGTATGGGTGCACTTTAGATTTGACCTGTTATCTGTGTATGTTATATGTTATATGTTTATTGCTATATTTATCTGGTGACTGATGGTGTGTGCGATACACGTCTTTCACATATCTGGGAGCTAGCTACTCTATTTGGTTACAATTGTGATGATATGATATGGCTGGTTTCTGGGCTCGTGATAGATTTCTGTTTTCTTCATTTATTGAACCTCTTGAATTTTCCTATTACTTGTTCCTTTTCTTTTCCTTAGTCTTATTCCTTATTTATTCCTGACATCTCATTCTTACACCCTGGGTTATCGGTATGACCTGTATTCCTGAATTCTTTTGTACTATTATCTATTATTGTTTTGTTACCGTTATATCTGTTCACTGAGCTCTCGTAGCTCAGCCGCATTTCTTTTCCTGCGGCAGGTTTTAGTAGGAAGCTGGGAATGAGAGAAGAGGGTACCTTTGGACTTAGAAGCTTGGATAGCTATGCTGGATTTAGAATTGAACCGAAGATAATATACTTTAGATATAATGTTGTGAAAGTTTTCATTTGTAATCCTATAGATTTAGTATCTCATTTGTTATCCTTTGAGATTTTTGTATTAATGAAGATGTATGCTTGGTTTTGTTCTGATGTGAATCCATTGTTGTGATATCTTTACCCTTGTCAGGTTGGGGTGTTACAAATGCCTTCTTGTTGATTATACCCTTTGGCTACAAGTCTGGCTTTGTTCTTAATGACTATGCCATTTTCATCAGATTTGTTTTTGAATACCCATTTCATGTCAATGACTGAAACATCTTCAGGACACTTGACCAAGGTCATTACCTTGTTTCTGTCAAATTGTTCCAGTTCATCATGCATGGCCTGAACCCAACTTGGGTGATTAAGTGCTTCCTTGACACTTTTAAGTTCTATTGTGGAATTAAAATCTACAAATAGGCATTCATTGGCTGAGGCTGCTCTCAGTTTAGCAGCCATGCTTCTTGTGAGCATGCCTTCAGTAGGCTCACCAATTATGTAACACCCCAACCCGATAAGGGTTAAGATATCACATTCATGGTGTCAAACAGAACATACACAAGTGGAAGACTTTAATAATACAATTAAATTCAAAGGTTACAAATGAGATCTAAGGTAAATGGAATACAAGGATTTCAAAAAAGGTACAATATGTTTGATAATTAAAATATCCAAGTCAACTCTAATCCAAGGTAGCTATCAAGGTGTAGTCCTCTAAGGCTCTTATGCACTCTTCACTCATATCCCAGCTTCCCTCTAAAACCTGCCGCAGGAAATGAAATGCGGCTGAGCTTAAAAAGCCCAGTGAACAGATATATATAATAAATGAATAATCAAACATGTATATGTAAAGAAAGAGGAAACGCAGCCTCCTACTAAAACGAATATCATCTGTCAAAAGAATAAGAGATCAAGGTCTTCTGAACAAATATCATGAGTTAACTGATATGGAGAAAACAGAATATGGTGCATTGGGAATAACATAAGGTATATAAAAAATGTATCAAAGGTGTAAGGGTTGTTAGAAAACTACCACGAGCCTAGAAACATATCATAACATAACATCATAATCATAATCTTCATAAGTAACCATAGGTAACATAATGGAGTGATCAGCTCCCAGAGTTGTGAAAGGCGTGTATTGCACATAGCACCAGTCACCAGATAACAGATACAGATATAGATTCCAGATCTAGGAAGCATCCATACGCCCCTGCAGAAAATTATAATCATCGTGGCCATACATAATATATATAATAAAAGGGACGTGATGGGTCATCACTCCCCCACCCTAGAGTCATGCCATTGGTGCATCAATGACATGGTCATGGAACCCCCATGACTAATGATACAGAAATATAATACATAATAAGAGCCATCATAATTACATCAAGGGTTTATAGCAAAGGTTCAAGTTCAAAGGTTCATAGCAAGCTTCATATCAAAGGTTCACAATCAGGGAACATAGCAAAGGTTCATAATCAGGGAACATAGCAAAGGTTCATAATAAGAAGTTAAGTAAATCAAAAGATATGAAAGGGATCATGAGAAACCTTATAAGAAATGTCAGAATATCTGTACCATATGCAAAAAGATAAACGGATAACAGGTGGATCACACATAAACGGAAGGTCACTCCTTCTTCACCGAACCTATACAATTTAATAATCGCATATTACTTATAAGCTCATTTAAATCAGATTTCATAATTTAGGTTACTTTCTATTTTTAGAAACTTTCCATTTTTAGTAACTTTCCGTATTTAGTAACATTCCATATTTAGTAACTTTCCATATTTAGTAAGTTTTCATATTTAGTAACTTTTCCGAATAAGTCAGATTAGGGTTACAAATGATAATTAAGTAAATTTTAAGGCTTATTATGACCAATATCGTTGTTTAGGATTCAAAGTGACAACCTATCAAAGTTTAGGGTTCAACTTGTAAATTAATTTCATAATGACCCATTTATTACTTAGCCAAATTAGAGACAAATACCGTTCTCAAAATTACTTTCGAAACTCATTCTTGAAACTAGACATTACCGAGACTCAACTCACACTCGAATAAAAGGGACACACATGCGAGACACACACAAGAGTTAACAAGACAAGATCGAATCACAAACCTTTTCTTTTAGACCCGATTACTACACCTACTATATAAGTTTCATTTACATATAATCCAAATGTTTTAACCCTTTAAATCAACATATACATCACACACCTCATTCCACTTTTGTTTCCCAGATTGCAAACAAGAACTAACATATGTTTATATCAATTTCGACCATGCATGCAATCCATCCAAAGCCATGCATATTATACAATTAAAACACGACACCACCAGGTTGCATGAATTCACATGTCCAATTTAACCACACGTACCCATAGTAACTTGTCTAATGGCACCAAATAACTGACTTTATAACCTCCATTCTCATGCACATTCTCGACCATCTTCTAACATTTTGAATAAACATTTTATAGCACTACTACTCATATACATGCATGCACACACAATTATATATAATGAGCCCTACCGTATTCTTTATTTTGAGTTGAGGTATATGCTTTATTTTCCCAAGTTAAAATCAACGAGGGATTTTGTAAGTCCATTCTTGGGTGTGTGATTGTGTAAGACAACAATAACATTTGTAAAGTAATATTACGAGTCTTTTTTTTTTTTTTAACATCTGCCAAGACATTGACCATTTATTTATTTTGCTACGACTAATATTTTGAGCACATTCATATACATAACAATTTGGTGCAGCAGATTCATTTGTCTTGCGTTATGTTACTTTTCCTTGAACTAAAAGAACCTGATATTTTTCAACTTCACACATATATACAATTGTGACCACCCCATTCGACCATGATTAAGGCAACATGTAAACTTCAGTTTTAGACTCAGATAACCTACGCAAAACAGCCCACAATTCTCGACACAAATATAGCCTATATCACGAAGTCAGAAAACCACATAACACGGCTTAAAGGACAGTCTAATTACACGACACATGACATATACAAATAACACGACACACCCATTCTCACATCATGCGTACAATACACTAACACCTTATTACGTTTCAGGTTTATATAGCTTTAAAGTCTCATTCATTTATCATTAAAACTTCATTAATAGGGCGTGTTTTAGATCGAGTTTAGGTCAACACTTAGGCTGCTAAAATGACTTCAAAACAGGTTCGAATACCGAGCCATAATACCATAAAACTCCTCACGTAACTCATGCAAATCGCTTAACAATCACCCTAGTGTTTCTAGTATTTTAGGTCTCTTCGATCGATCATTCAAAATAGGTTATTAGGGTGCGTTTAGGTTGTGATGAAAGTCGACAATGAGCGCTGGAACACCACACAATAGCAGTCTTATAACTCGACACAAAGTAGATACGATTTGCGACACAAAACAGATATCGACTTCGTATTATTAAAGCTTTTCGTGACATGAATATTAACTTCTTCGTGTAACTGGTTATTAGTGAGATATTAAGATTAGGTGTTCATATATTACTTTCGAATATCAAATAATGGAACCAAGAAGCATCAAACTGTTCAAGGGTTACCTTAGATCGGTCATACGCACAACACAAGAACGAAAGAATTAGTCACGATCGAACCAAGCCGCGAACACAACACCCTTCGAACCCTAACGTTACCACGATCCAACCTCCTTCGAACCTCCTCTGTTCCTGCTTTCATGCCTTCAAGAATATCCACAATGGGCGGTTTGGTTTTGCTTATACTTGATTGTGTGTTCTTTCTTAAACGTAACATGTGCAAGTCGTATTTAAGTTTTGAGTGGAGAAAGAAAGAGTTTTTAAAACGTGTGAAGAGTGACTAATTAAGGTAGTTTTCCCATTAAAATATTGATGACAAAAATTTTGGGTCGAGATTATAGGTTGTTTGCCCGTGATTTTTGTGTTGAGTTTGCGAATGTAATAAGTGTGATGAGAATTTCCAATTTTACTCTTGTGTGTGCACAATTAAATTATTAATCGACCCCCAACAATACCCTTTTTAACGTGTGATGTATTAGGGAAAGTCGCGTACTCTATTTTAGGTTATAGTATACGAGTATCTTCTAGTTTGTTTGACACCACATTCGATCTTATCATATACAAACATGTGAGGAGTAGCACAAAAGATATGTCGGTGTGATATGTTTATCAAGTAGGATTAGGACAACCCACATAGATATAATTGGATTTTAAAATATTGCTAAATGTTATATTATTTTCTTAATACGTAGTTTATTATAAAGTACTTGTATCATATTTATTTATCCATACTTAGGGTATAATCCAAAATAGTTAATAAAATGTAAGTTCAAATTTTAGGGTAGAATTCAAAATTAGGCGTAGTTTAGGTATTTGGATTTTAGGGTTTTTCAACTCTTCCCCTCTAAGAAAAAAATGAGAGATCAGATGGAAATGTATCGAATCACAGAAGATGTGTGGATGACATATACGTATAATTCTTCAATTTCTCATGAACCAAACCTAATGCTCCAGGATAGCCTTCAATATCAGACAAATCATAACAATTCTCGATCGAACGAATGCGAAACATATACATGACAGATGATATTCGTAATCTCACTAAGAGACACATGAGGCAAATACGGAGGAAGAAATTAACGATAAAACTTCATCAACTCTATCGAGATTCTGAGTGAACTGAGGAACTGGCTAAAATTCAGAGAAGCACATATCGAAATTACCAAATGTCTCAAGAGTTTCATCTAGAGGTGGGTAACATATTCATATCGACGATCAGCTAAGCACATGTCGGAATATCAAAACCTATCAGAAGTCTAATGGAATAGGTAGAATAATAGCACGGATCAGAATAAATCTAAGGCCTAACGTGTCGTGAACTAAGTCTTCCTCAAATGCCAAAATGCCCAACACCGTTGTACGGAACATCACCCGAAACACACCATTTCCCGGTCTAAAGTTTCAGAATTTCTCTTCCAACATGATAACTAATCCATTAGTCATTGAATTTACTCAGGTCCTTCAATAAACAGCTCCCTAACCTAATTTAACCCAAAAGGTGTTCTTCAGCTCTGTCAAAATCCTGCTCAACACATCTTCCAAGCTCGAATAGTTGTTCTGCTTATTCATCAGTTTGGAGGTGCAAAGCATTACCAACTCGAGTCTGGTCCCTCAAGCCTTCAGTAACTCTCCCTAGGAAAGTGTTGTTGAAACGCAAATCTCTGATGCGATCACTGCAGTTGCGCCAAGTAGTTTTGAATAATCTTCTGCCGAAAGAAATCACTGCCAATCTTCCAAGTGAGCCGACCTGGTCAAACCGTCATCTACCACTCAAGTCGTGTTGTCCTTCCTAAATGTGCGTGGAATTTCCGTTACCAAATCCCTGAAAGTTTAATCTCACTTCTACATACGAACATCCTGAAAACCACTTGTACGCTGATACTGAATCTTAACCTGTTGACACGCCACCCATTTCACCACTAATGTAGTCACAACCGTCTTCATACCATTCCATCAAAATTTCTGCCGCAAGTCTCTACACATAATAGTATAACTAAGACGAGTAGAGCAATTAGTGTGCTTCAATCAAAACCGCTTCCTTCAAGTCTTCTAACATAGATCATGCTTCACCGTCTTGCTCCCGAGCTTCTTCATGCCTGTCATCAATCATTCCCAAGTCATGCGTCGGATAGTTCACTTCTTGTGGTTCTAGCTGTACCCATGATCTTCCCGTGTTGCATAAGGACAATAGCTAAGTCCCCTTCTTGGGTAGAAACAATTCTCTTTTCAGCATCTCAAAATTTCTCCTCTCATTCTTCATCCCAATCCAAAATTTACTCATATAGCTTCCTCTGACGTAGAAACCTCAACACAGAATACAAAGATGATTTCCGTGTTTCTCTTTCGTCTCTGAATATACCAATATGTCATACTATGACAAATTGTCCAAGTATTCGCGAAAGACACGATTCATCAAGTTCATAGGAACAGTTGGAGCAGTAGCCAATATGATTGGCATCACAATACTCATAGAGATCAAAATGAATATGGAAAGCAATTCTAGGAACATCTCGCTCTTATAAACGTAACTGAAAAAAATAAACAGGTCTAAAATTCATCATTGGGAACTTCACACTCTGGAGTTGATTAAACAAATCATCGATTCGAGGTAACGGATAACGGTTCTAACCACAATCTATTCAGCTTCCCGGGATCACTACACAACTTCATGCTATCATCTTCCTTCTTTATGAATACAACTTGGTTACACCACGGATACACACTCAAATGGATAAAACCACTTTCTAAAAGTTGGTCCTTCAATTCTTTCCATTCAACCGATGTCATAAGATACAAAGTTTCAGAATTAGGAAAAACATTGCTCTTATACGGATAGAGTTTCTGAATCAACTAACTTATTGATCTCAGGCACTGCTCAAGACATCCTATGATCCCAATAAGTTCAAGTTATATGATGTAACTATTATCACGTTGGCCAGGCGTCATAATACTTGCATCATATACACATGCCTTTATTGCAATCACAATTTACCTCGAGTCGTGACTAAACAAACTTCATAACCAGATCAAAACAAGATCACACTCAGATGGAAATCTTGATAGTTCATTAAGGAATACATTACGAAAATTTCAAACAACCGAATAACTCTCGAGTCGAGTTTCATCAAACGAAATATCTTCACAACCGCGACAGATTAACGTACGAATTTTTAAAACAGATGTGATCATAATTAATTACCAGGTTGGGAACCATGGTATAGAGTTCGAGTTTCTCGAATCGCCAAAGATTACAAATCTAATATGACTGTTGTTAGCATCTCGATGCTTAGTCAGCAAATCCATATTCAAAATAACATCGAATTAAACATTCCCAAAGGAAACAGATTAGAAGAACGAACTTATCTTCCAATGCCTTCAGAACTTACTGGATAATTTCGATACTCATGATGGATAATCACAAGTTTTCTCATAGTAATAGAAATGAGTAAAACAGATTCTAATAGTGCAGAGGGGACCTTAATATGCTTAGCAAAAGCAAGGGAAAATAAAGAATGTGTCGAACACATCGGATTTATACATATACGAATTCTCTGAACGAATGAAAAGGTATTCAAACGAATCGTAAACGAATTGAAGATCAAAATTCAAAGAATGCGGTCACATCAGAGAGTGAAACCTGTAAGGCATTACTACAAAAGTCTCAAAGCATTTTAAACTTATGTGATAACTAAACTTATATTGCGTATCTTGCTAAATTTATTAAGTCTCCGGAACGAGTGATCTTGTAAGAGCCTAACTGAAAGCAGAGGCATAAATCAGAGCGGCGCGGAAGAAAGATAAGTAATCAAGTTCTTATCGCATAATCTATCCAATCCTCACCGGTCATAACTAAAGTTTCTATAGGGAAAACCTAAGGCAAAGCTTCAAGGGTTGTCTTATGATCTCTTACAGTGGAAGCCTAAGGGTCCAAACTTCACAGGTCAAGGTTTTATGTACTACAAGTCACAGCCTGGTCTCTGATACCATAATTGTAACACCCCAACACAACAAGGTTTAAGATATCACATTCATGGTGTCAAACAGAACATACACAAGCGGAAAACTTTAATAATACAATTAAATTCAAAGGTTACAAATGAGATCTAAGGTAAATGGAATACAAGGATTTCAATAAAGGTACAATATGTCTGGTAATGTAACACCCCAACCCGACAAGGGCAAAGGTGTCACAGATACGGATTCTTATCAGAACAAACACAAGCATATGACATAAATAATACAATAGGATTCCAAGGGTTACAAACCAAAATCTGAATTTACAAGGTTACAAGTGAGATATACAATAATCACTAAGTCTGAAATTAACTTTTCAAATCATCTCAAATCCAATTTAGCTAGCAAGGTCTTCTAAGTCAAGGGCTCTCTCTAATAACGACCCAGCTTCCAACTAAAAACCTGCCACACACGAAAAGAAAACGTGCGGCTGAGCTTACAAAGCCCAGTGAACAGATATATAATAAACGGAAACGAACGCAAAAGAAACGAAAGTAAAAGGACAAGAACAGATATAGCATAATGAAATAGATAAGTCAAGGTACAGAGAGAGAGAGTAAAGGTTTAGGACAGTAATCCACCACGAGCCCAGAAACATATCATATCAAATCACATACCAGGGTGTATGGAGGGGTGACCTCAGCATACCAAGACAAGGTTGAGGGGATACCTCCAGGGTTGGAGTTGTAAGCTCCCAGGGTTGTGAAAGGCATGTATTGCACACAGTACCAGTCACCAGACATACCAGATATATCAGAACCAGAACAAGACTAGGATGCATCCATTCGCCCCCCAAGAACAAATCATATTGGCCATAATAACAGGAGTGTGCACATATCAGAATCAAGATGGGGACGGTGTAACCAAATCACTAGGGCTACACACTAGTCATGCCAGTGGTGCATCACAGACACGGCCATGTTACCTTCATGGCTAGGGTCACAAATTTGGCTCGGGTATCAAACTGGGATCAAGGGTCACATGTCAAAGGTTCACATCATAATCAGGTTGTCATATCAGAAGGTTCAACATCCGCAGGTCAGTATCAGCAGGTCAATATCAGGTGGTCAATAATCAGCAGGTCAGTAACAGTTCATTTAAAAAGGGTTTCTAATTAAGAGTCCATTTAAAATAATCTTTATTAACGGTCTTCATAAAAATAATCCTTCAAAGTAGAGTTCATAAATGATCTTTTAAAATGGTTTCTCATGCAGATAGTCTTTTAAAATAGTTTTCATACAAGTTAGTAAAATCCCAATCAAAAGAGTATTGTGTCACATTTGTAAACTTCATTTTTAAATAGCTTTTCTCAAATCATTTTCCAGGTCAGAAATTAAAGGCTTCACAGTCTAGGTTCATATACTAGGTCAAAGGTTCCAGACAAAGGAATCATAGCAAGGTTCATTTTCCTTGATGAGGTTTGCCCTACCATCCCGAACGGCTCAGGAGTGGCTTTGATACCACTTGTAACATCCCGCCTACTCAGACCACAATATTGTCCGCTTTGCCCGCAGGCTCACGGCTTTGTTTTTGTGGCCTCATTTGAAGACTTCCCGGCAGGTCACCCAAGCCAGTACTACTCTCACATGAGCACGCTTAACTGCCAGTTCCTAAGAACCCCACTCGCAGTAGACCACAAAACGCGTTGTGTCATTGTAAGGCGAATGTAATCTTATGAACCCAGCATCTCTCCAGGCCACAGCCGATGTAGGATTTGCCTAGGGTGTTACATGTCTGGTAATGAAAATATCCAAGTTAACTCTAATCCAAGGTAGCTATCAAGGTGTAGTCCTCTAAGGCTCTTATGCACTCTTCACTCATATCCCAGCTTCCCTCTAAAACCTGTCGCAGGAAAAGAAATGCGGCTGAGCTTAAAAAGCCCAGTGAACAGATATATATATAATAAACGAATAATCAAACATGCATATGTAAAGAAAGAGGAAACGCAGCCTCCTGCTGAAACGAATATCATCTGTCAAAAGAATGAGAGATCAAGGTCATCTGAACAAATATCATGAGTCAACTGAGATGGAGAAAACAGAATATGGTGCACTGGGAATAACATAAGGTATATCAAAAATATATCAAAGGTGTAAGGGTTGTCAGAAAACTACCACGAACCCAGAAACATATCATAACATAACATCATAATCATAATCTACATAAGTAACCATAAGTAACATAATGGAGTGATCAGCTCCCAGAGTTGAGAAAGGCGTGTATTGCACACAGCACCAGTCACCAGATAACAGATACTGATACTGATTCCAGATCTAGGAAGCATCCATACCCCCCTGCAGAAAATCATAATCATCGTGGCCATACATAATATATATAATAAAAGGGACGTGATGGGTCATCACTCCCCCACCCTAGATTCATGCCATTGGTGCATCAATGACATGGTCATGGAAGCCTCATGACTAGTGATACAGATACAGAATACATAATAAGAGCCATCATAATCACATCAAGGGTTTATAGCAAAGGTTCAATTCTAAAGGTTCATAGCGAGGTTCATATCAAAGGTTCACAATCAGGGAACATAGCAAAGGTTCATAATCAGGGAACATAGCAATGGTTCATAATCAGAAGTTAAGTAAATCAAAAGATATGAAAGGGATCATGAGAAACCTTATAAGAAAGGTCAGAATATCTATATCATATGCAAAAAGATAAACGGATAGCAGGTGGATCACACAGAAATGGAAGGTCACTCCTTCTTCACCGAACCTATACAATTTAATAATTACATATTACTTATAAGCTCATTTAAATCAGATTTCATAATTAGGTTCCTTTCTATTTTTAGAAACTTTCCATTTTTAGTAACTTTCCGTATTTAGTAACTTTCCATATTTAGTAACTTTTTAGAATTTGTCAAATTAGGGTTACAAATGATAATTAAGTAAATTTTAAGTCTTATTATGACCAATATCGTAGTTTAGGATTTAAAGTGACAACCAATCAAAGTTTAGGGTTCAACTTGTAAATTAATTTCATAATGAACCATTTAGTACTTAGCCGAATTAGAGACAAATACCGTTCTTAAAATTACTTTCGAAACTCATTCTTGAAACTAGACATTATCGAGACTCAACTTACACTCGAATAAAAGGTACACACATGCGAGACACACCCAAGAGTTAACAAGACAAGATCGAATCACAAACCTTTTCTTTTAGACCCGATTACAACACCTACTATATAAGTTTCATTCACATATAATTCAAATGTTTTAACCCTTTAAATCAACATATACATCACACACCTCATTCCACTTTTGTTTCCCAGATTGCAAACAAGAACTAACATATGTTTATATCAATTTCGACCATGCATGCAATCCATCCAAAGCCATGCATATTATACAATTAAAACACGACACCACCCGGTTGCATGAATTCACATGTCCAATTTAACCACACTTACCCATAGTAACATGTCTAATGTCACCAAATAACTGACTTTATAACCTCCATTCTCATGCACATTCTCGACCATCATCCAACATTTTGAATAAACATTTTATAGCACTACTACTCACATACATGCATGCACACACAATTATATATAATGAGCCCTACCGTATTCTTTATTTTGAGTTGAGGTATATGCTTTATTTTCCCAAGTTAAAATCAACGAGGGATTTTGTAAGTCCATTCTTGGGTGTGTGATTGTGTAAGACAACAATAACATTTGTAAAGTAATATTACGAGTCTTTTTTTTTTAACATCTGCCAAGACATTGACCATTTATTTATTTTGCTACGACTAATATTGTGAACACATTCATATACATAACAATTTGGTGCTGCAGATTCATTTGTCTTGCGTTATGTTACTTTTCCTTGAACTAAAAGAACCTGATATTTTTCAACTTCACACATATATACAATTATGACCACCCCATTCGACCATGATTAAGGCAACATGTAAACTTCAGTTTTAGACTCATATAACCCACAAAACAGCCCACAATTCTCGACACAAATATAGCCTATATCACGAAGTCAGAAAACCACATAACACGGGTTAAAGGACAGTCTAATTACACGACACATGACGTATACAAATAACACGACACACCCATTCTCACATCATGCGTACAATACACTAACACCTTATTATGTTTCAGGTTTATATAGCTTTAAAGTCTCATTCATTTATCATTAAAACTTGATTAATAGGGCGTGTTTTAGATTGAGTTTAGGTCGACACTTAGGCTGCTACAACGACTTCACAACAGGTTCGAATACCGAGCCGTAATACCATAAAACTCCTCACGTAACTCATGCAAATCGCTTAACAATCACCCTAGTGTTTCTTGTATTTTAGGTCTCTTCGATCGATCATTCAAAATAGGTTATTAGGGTGCGTTTAGGTTGTGATGAAAGTCGAAAATGAGGGCTGGAACACAACACAATAGCAGCCTTATAACTCGAGACAAAGTAGATACGATTTGCGACACAAAACAGATATGGACTTCGTATTATTAAAGCTTTTCGTGACATGAATATTAACTTCTTCGTGTAACTGGTTATTAGTGAGATATTAAGATTAGGTGTTCATATATTACTTTCGAATATCAAATAGTCGAACCAAGAAGCATCAAACTATTCAAGGGTTACCTTAGATCGGTCATACGCACAACACAAGAATGCAAGAATTATTCACGATTGAACCAAGCCGCGAAGACAACACCCTTCGAACCCTAACGTTACCACGATCCAACCTCCTTCGAACCTCCTCTGTTCCTGCTTTCATGCCTTCAAGAATATCCACAATGGGCGGTTTGGTTTTGCTTATACTTGATTGTGTGTTCTTTCTTAAACGTAACATGTGCAAGTCGTATTTAAGTTTTGAGTGGAGAAAGAAAGAGTTTTTAAAACGTGTGAAGAGTGACTAATTAAGGTAGTTTTCCCATTAAAATATTGATGACAAAAATTTTGGGTCGAGATTATAGGATGTTTGCCCGTGATTTTTGTGTTGAGTTTGCGAATGTAATAAGTGTGATGAGAATTTCCAATTTTACTCTTGTGTGTGCACAATTAAATTATTAATCGACCCCCAACAATACCCTTTTTAACGTGTGATGTATTAGGGAAAATCGCGTACTCTATTTTAGGTTATAGTATACGAGTATCTTCTAGTTTGTTTGACACCACATTCGATCTTATCATATACAAACATGTGAGGAGTAGCACAAAAGATATGTCGGTGTGATATGTTTATCAAGTAAGATTAGGACAACCCACATAGATATAATTGGATTTTAAAATATTGCTAAATGTTATATTATTTTCTTAATACGTAGTTTAGTATAAAGTACTTGTATCATATTTATTTATCCATACTTAGGGTATAATCCAAAATAGTTAATAAAATGTAAGTTCAAATTTTAGGGTAGAATTCAAAATTAGGCGTAGTTTAGGTATTTGGATTTTAGGGTTTTACAAATTATATTGACAAGTTCTATATCCTGAGACCTAGTCCAACTGTCCTGAGGTCTTGGAAACTGATTAGAGCTTGTTGAGGCCTGATGGGTTGGAATAGGATCAGACACATGATGATCTTCAGTATCTTTAGTGTCTGAGGGGGTTGACTCATCACTGTGATTGTTTGTTTCCTGAGTATTTTGTACTGACTGAATGATTTCATCAGTACTGTGTGCTTCAACAAACTCAGTGATGGTTTGGTAAGGAAGGTTATGGGGAATGATGTAATAGGAGATGTCAGCATTTTCTTGGTACTGAGTGGAAGGACCATTTTCAGGATGATGTTCATCAGGAGGATATCTTGATGATTCATCAATACCTATCTCTTCCACTGAGTTTTTAGAGACACTGATAGCATCAGTTCTCTCATCAAAGGTAACATGAAATGTTTCCTCACTATGCTGTCTCCTAGTGTTGAACACCCTGAAGGCCTTTGAGACAAGGGAGTTTCCAAGGAAGTATCCATCATCAGCTTTGGCATCAAATTTTCCTAAGTGATCCTTGTGATTATGAATAAACACAGGACACCCAAAGATATGAAAGTAGCTGATGTCAGGGATCCTTCCCTTGAATAACTCATAAGGAGTTTTGCTATGTCTCTTGACAATGATGGATCTGTTTTGTGTGTAACAGGCAGTCTTTATTGCTTCAGTTCAAAAGTGTTTGGAAAGGACTGATCCATTTAGCATTGTTCTGGCTGCTTCAATGAGAGTTCTATTTTTCCTTTCAGCCACACCATTTTGTTCAGGTGTGTATGGTGAGGAAAATTTTTGGGAAATTCCTTTCTCATCACAGAAACATTCAAGTTCATAATTTTTGAACTCTATTCCATTGTCAGTCCTAATTTGTTTGACCTTGATATCATTTTGATTTTCAATGTTCCTGACAAAGGACATTATTGTTTCAGCTGCCTGACTCTTTTTGATCATGAAGTATACCCAAGTGTATCTTGAGTATTCATCCACAATGACCAGAGTATATTTCTCATGGTTAATGGATCTAGGACTAATTGGTCCAAATAGATCCATATGGAGAAGATGTAGGCAGTTCCTGATGGAAAAGTTGGATTTGGTTTTAAAGGATGATCTGTGATGTTTACCTTTTTCACAAGCTGAGCATGGTTTATCCTTTGAAAACACAAGAGATGGTAAGCCAAGGACCTTGTTTTGTTTAACAAGGTTGTTTATGTTTTTGAAGTTCAGGTGAGAGAGTCTCTTATGCCAAAGCCAATTGAGAGTATCAGTGGCCTTGGTAAAGAGACAAGTTCCATTCTGAGTCAGACTGGACATGTCCAACACATAAACATCATGTCTTCTTGGTGCAATAAGGACAACTTCCTTATTAGCATTGAAGATGATTCCTTGTTTATCATCAAACTGAACTATGTATTTAGCATCACATAGTTGACTAACACTGATCAAATTGTATTTCAGACCATTTACATAAGCTATCCTAGTAAAGACAATACCATTGCAGTTTACTGAACCATAACCTTCAGTGAGACATGATGAGTTATTAGCAAATATCACTTTGGGTCCTGATTCATCAACATACTTGTGCAGATATTCCTTCACACCAGTCATGCTCCTTGAACATCCACTATCTAGATGCCAAACATGATCCCTGGCATGTTTCTGCAAAATAGTAAACTGGGTCAGTTCTTTCTAGGACTCCACTTCTTGGAGGGCTTAGTTTTGGGGGTCTTTTTAACATTTACAATTGATTTATGGTCAGTGGTGGAGTGGACTGAGCTACCATAAATTATGCATTTGATTGCTGATGTAGACTCAGTAGACTGAGAGGCTGACTTTGTCATACCTCTTCTGGCCTGAATGGCCTTATCACATCCTGAGGTGTCATGAGTGGAACTTCCACTATTTTCACAACAATTGTCAATTTGACAATCCTTAGGATGGTGGTCATTGAACCCACAGTAAGGGCAAGGTGCAAAAGGTTTTTTCTTTTGTTTTTGTTTCTGTTTAGAATCAGAAGGGTAGTTTAAAGACTGAGCTTTAAGGCTTGCCATCTTTGATGTGACTGAGTGTGTTTTATGATCAGAGGTCATGTGATCATCTTTTTTGCAAATCATGCAATAAAGAATTCTATAGCAATCATCAGTGATTTGATTGGTATAGTTACACAGTTCACATCTTTTCAGGGGTTTTGAGGGTTTGGGTTTGGGGTTGGTCTTTGAGGAAGCTGGTTTTTGTTCCTTCTTGGATTAAGAAGGTTTCTCAGAAGATGCAATCTTCTCACCCAGCTTCCTGACCATTTCAGCCAACTGATCAAATTTTGAGTCAGGGCTTTGGGTTATTACTTCAGAAGGGACTGAAGATGATGAGTCACCAGTATTTACTGAGACTTCAAGTGTTGGTCTTTTCAGGATTTTTTTTCCCATTCCTGACCTCTCCTTTGGAGAGTGTTGAGAGTAGACCATTGGTGGGAGGCCTAAGTTGGGTGCAGCGCCCTAAAGGTTATTCAGTGGTGGGAGTGGTAGATATGATTCTGACTCAGAATCATTCGCTGACTTAGTATTACTGAGTTGTTCAGTGAGTTCAAGCTTACTAGGTTGTTCAGTAAGTTCAAGCATATTTTTCAAAGCCTGACTTTCAGGAAGTAAGATCTTTCCAGTCTCAAAGTTTGGTAACTTACTGACTTGGTTGTCCCTGACAATCCAGTCATTTGACTTGGGAAGCATTTCTTGCTCAAATGATATGCCAGCTGGAACAAAGGTCAATTCACTGGGACTTACATAGGGGTTAACCATGTGATGGTCAATTCCTATTGTTTTCCTAGGGATCAAACCCACAGTATCAAAGACCTTGGGGTTCTTTTTGGTCCAGCCTTCGATGACAGCCTTTTCTTTGTTAAGTTCAATATGTAGGGCTTAGTTTTGTTTCAAAATTTTAGTGTTCTGAATTTGTAGAGTAATTGTTTCTAATTTGGCTTGCTTCAGTACAAGCAGTTCATCTCTACATTTATTCAATTATGACACTATGTTGTTATATTTTGAAAACATGTTAAGCCTTTGTTCCTCAACAAATTTAAGATCTATACAAATATAATTCATGTAAGACTGCCAATCAGAATCATCATCCATAGAAAGTAAAGTGTTTACCTTCTTCATAGTAATGTGTACCCACTCTCCATTCCTTGCATGGCTTTTTCCAACAGCCACTTGATCACCTTCAGAGAGTGTCATCAGTGCACTCACTCTAATTTCCTCATCTGAGGATACCTCTTCTTCATCCCAATCATAAGCTTCAGCTACTAAAACCTTGTTCTTTGCCTGAACAGGTTTGGATGTTTGAGCAGCCTGAGACATAGAGGGATTAGTTTCAAGAATTGCAAGTTTAGCCTTGGCTTTCCTATATTTTGCTTCAAAGTCTTTTTTACCCTTGTTTTGAAATTTTTAGGTCGACTGAAACATTCTAGGTTGAAACTTGCTAGTTCCTGAGGAACTATTTCCTGAAAATTTGTAAGAGGGTTCTGAGGTGGTTTTAGAATAACAGTCCCTAGCAAAATGACTCTTTTTACCACAATTAAAGCATTCATTGGTTTCATTTGCTTTTCCTTTTGAAAAGTTGGACTGGTCTCTCTTGATGTAACGCTTTGAACTAGCAAGGAGTGCCCTCTCTTAGAATTCCAAGTTTAAATCTTTTAGGTACTCATCACTAGTCCTTTCATAAATTTCATCCTCAGAATCCTCTTGAAAGTCCTGCACAACACCATTAGTATAAAAAGCAGTTGATATGGGTTTGGAGGTCAAGGCCTTTTTGGACTCAAGATCTTTTGAGTCAGGGTATCTCCTTGAGATTAAGTTGTCTTCATAGACAAACTTCCCATAGATCTCAGGGAGCTCAAGGGTCTGAATGTGATTAGCATTCCTCAGGACTTGTGAGAAGTTTAGCCACTTCTCAGGGAGACTGTTGACAAAGCCAACATTTGTCTCATGCTTAGACAAAACTACACCATCATTTGATAGTTCGTTTATCACAGTCTTGTATCTGGTATAAGTTTGAGAGAGACTTTCAGAGTCTTTTGCCCTGAAAGTATTATACTCAAGTTTCAGTTCCATGACCCTGTTTTCCTTGGTATCTGAGGGACCCTCAAAGCTATTGACCAAGTCATCCCAAGTTTGCTTGGCTGTTGTACAGTTGATGACTGATTCCATTATATCGTCAGGAAGACATGATATAATGATGCTTTTCATGCGTTGGTCTTGATTGACCACCCTTCTCTCATCAATGGTCCATTGAGTTTCAGGCTTGTTTAGCCCTTCAGCAGTGTTTGGGACATAAGGACCATCTTTGACACAAGTAATGTAGTATGGTTCCATACCAGTCAAGTAACAAAGCATTCGCTTTTTCCACTTGCATAATTTACCAGCTTCAAGTCGTGGGGCAACAGCTGAAAAGCTTCCACCCTTTTTGTCGACTAGCTGGGGCACATTTGCATCATTCATAGTAGGATCTTGGTTTTAAAAACCTTGAGCACTCTTGGTTAATTTTGAAAGATTTTATAAACCAGAGGCTCTGATACCACTTGTCGGTCCCTTGACACGCTTAGAGTTAACTAGAAAGTTAATTTATTTGTGTTTATGACTAATACAATGTAATGATTAATTCTAACAATTAATGAAACGTTAATATAAAAACACACAGTATTTTCAACGTTTAAATTCTTATTAGAAATGAATCAAATAATCTATTACCCAAGTGTTTTGCGGAACAAACACTTGGGATTGAATAGACAAGGTATGGTGTCTCCTATCTAAACTCAAGCTATGCTTAAGTGGTAACAATTCGACCCACTGAGCTATCTCAGGGATACGTTACTCTTTGTAGAAGAAAAGGGGTATTTGTGAAAGTCTAAGCTTTAATTGCACAAGAATACCTTACCCACTTTTCTCTATCTGTTTGCTATTTATAGGCAAACAGATCAAGAGTACTGAAGATTAAAACTAGATAAACAAATAGGAAGCGTGTCTGACAACTACAACAGTAGTTGTCATTTCCAAGACTTGTTCTTATCTTCTTAAAACCTTCCCTCTTTTCCCGCCTTTTATTCAGGCTTTAGGTTCTTCAGGTATTTGTCTTCAGTCTTCAGTTGTTGTTTGTTGAGGAGACTGAGTTCAGTGAGCTCTTGTCTAAAGCTCACTGATCCATTACCTTCTTCTTCGTCTCAAGTAACACTTCAGTGAGTACCGCCTCACTGTGTGGTGAATCTTTCTTCTTAGACTCGTCCTGAGCATCTTGAAGGTAACTCACTGAGTGACTGTTCACTCAGTGACTTAGAATGTTTTCGGTTTAAATTACACTTAGCATAATTTGTATTCAAATCTTGTTTTAACGACTCTTGGGTACTGAAGGACCCAACATGTAAAAGCCAAGTTCTAAAGTTTACAAACTATCGATACACTCAATATTTGGTGGATTTGAGTAATATGGGGAAACTGAAAGGCTAAACTTCACCAATAAATTCAAGGGTTATAGTGCGCTCGGCTAAGGTCTATTCTAGTTAGGTTAAGAAAAACATGTCAAAATTTTAAAAATGGCATAATTATTCAAAATAAACTAGAAAAATGGGCAAAATAAAGTTCAAGTTATAATTCTACTGTAACACCCCCAAAATCAAGATTTGCGGAAGCATACATATTTGGGTGCTACTAAATCGATGATCACAACACAAGATATAGAGAATGGATTAAAAATCTGTTTTTAAATACATTACATGTTCAAAGTTACGTTGTCAAACATCACATTCAATTCAAATACAATGAAGCCCATTTAAATAAAGCGGTCCCAAACTCAGAGTTTAACGCATCAATAAAAACAATTCCAACAAATTTTATGACCATTTCCATGCCCTGCCTTCAATAAACACATTCTCAATTTCCTAAGAAAAATATGCTAAAAGTCAGCTAACGCTGGTGAGTTCATAGGTTTAAAGTAAATAAGCACATATGGACCATAGCAAATATTCAACTAATAATTCAGCAAACACACACTATCCTACTATGTAAACACTAAGCTTATACAACCGAACTAGACAAACAATATGCCTAACTGGCATAGCAAATAAAGGGTGCCCGCAAGTGTTAATCCCCAGACACTCGGCAAATTTTGATATGGTATACGTTCGCATTGACTATGCCGAGCCAACCGAACGGGGGAGTCACCCCAAATAGATCTATTTATATCACACACGTTTCCCAACAGAAATTGACGGTTGATGATAGTGAGCGCAATGGGATTCAACTAACTTAGGTTTCCGCATAAAAGTGTGTATAAAAGCAAAGTTCATTTTTGGTCCATGAAAACAGTTTTGCATGTTTCTCACCCCAAGGTTTATAAAAAGTAATACGTATAAAAATGGGGCTATAAACTCACCTTAAAACAATAGCAATCTGCTAATCAATCAACAATACAGTGCAACCGCTCTGACATGCGACCTAGATCAGTATGGTAAGTCTTAGCGAAATATTGGTATTTTATATGTCTTAACTAAGCTGAAAAGTTTACGTATGACCAGTGCTCGTGTATTTCTTGCTTGCTGGGTGGTAAAGTACATTACAAAATGGTTTATTGTATATAACTCTTTGGTGATGGCTCATGGTGAAAGTGTACGGTGAATGTACGTGCGACGGAACTTCCGTGCTTTGCTTGTCGCAAACTGCGTAAGTAATACTCCCTCCGTCTCAATTTAATTGTCCATATTTCCTATTACGGATGTCTCAAATTAATTGTCCACTTTCCTTATTTAGTAAAAACTAGAGAATCTAGTGGAGGAATATTCCATTTTAGTGGTTTAAAATTAAAATGGCCCCACTTTTATTAAACTTTGTGTTTTCACTCTCCTGACAAATAAACTGAGACGGAGGGAGTATATATATTATTGTATATATATATATATATTTAATAATTAAATATTTAATTAATTAAGACTTATAATTAATTAAATAAGTATAGAATAATTAATAAGACAATGGTGTTAGTGGAGTATTATTATACTATAAATTATTATAATTATTTATAATATAAGAATAATTATAAGGAAAGTTATAAGTATTTAATTTTCGAGAAATTAAATAAGCGCGAGTGTATAAGTGCCAGAAATATATTTATAAGTCTTATAAGACCTAAAAATTTTAATTTAGGAAAATTAATATTTTCAATAATAAAAATAACATGTTTTGTCTTTTAGTCGGTTTTTGTCCGAAAATATTCTATGTGTCAAAATTTTAGAAAAATCGGGCATGACCCATTCGTTTATTCAAGTTTTCCCATTTTTCTCATGTGTTGCTAATTTCCTCAAATAATTCCTTTTTGTTAATTATAATTGCAAAAATAGTCCACAGTGTACATTTATCGTTATAACTATAATTTTCGTTACGACTACTTCATAATTATAGTTTTCGATACAAAAGTCAATGTTTATCAAAATACCTTCAAAAGTCAACAAATAGTCAATATTCATAATTGTGGGCCGAAAATCCTCTTAATTGATTTATTGGGCCTAAAATGCCAAAACGAGCCCAAAATGGTTTTATCGATATATAACGTCCTATTTTACAAAAATAATTATAGCGAGCATAAAAATGTCCCAAAATTTATTTTTGTCACCCGAGATGTTTATTGGGCCGAATAGGCCACACTGAGTCCAATAACCCATTTTTAGTCCGATAACTAATTAATCCTTTTTAGTTATGTTATATTTTACATTAAATATCAAATAAGCCAATAAGTACTTTGGTCCAAAACAGCCCATGTAGGCCGTGTACATGATGGGCTCGGCCCATTTATTTCAAGATATTATTTAGTCCAATTCATGTAGTTTAAAATCAATAAGCTAGTGCTTATTACAATAAACTAACTAAAATAAGCTAATAAGCATAATCTTCACCATTCCACCACTAGAGCCAAAATTTTATGTTTTTCAAAACCCCAATAATTATTTATTTTAAAACATGGCCGATCCATATATATATACTCTTAAAAGTGTATATTTCGTCTTAAATACGCGTAATTAGCATTAATCTTTTTCGTATCATCAAACTAGTACCACAAGCAACAAGATTTACCATACAAACAAGAAACATCATAATTTGTATGAAAAGTGAAAAAAAGTCGAGCACACCATATGTACACATCAAACCTTAACTTTTTTATTTTAGTTAATCATACACATTTAACACTTATTAACACTTTTACACATCAAAACAACATGATATGAACAAGATTTGAACAAATTTTGAAAATCCTTACAATGCGATGAAGGATGTCGAGAGGTTCAAGGGTCCAAGAACACACTAAATTGCACCAAATTTACCCACGACACGTTCCAAATAACCCGAAACACTTGAAAGTACACCCCCGATTACTTATAACTTCAACAAATTTTTGTGGATCTAAGATTTTAGAAGGTGGCCGTGAGTTTTGAGGGTGAAGGGAAGAGGGGAAATGTTAGATGATAGAAATGAGTATGTGCTTAAGTGTGTGATAAGTATTAAGTAAGAAACAAAACACATTATGTCATGCAAGGAGACAAAACCTCCACTAATATTGTCTTGGTGTGTATTTGGGCGGAAAACTTGTATAATGGGAGGGGGGGGAAATAATTTGAACATCGTTGGTGTATCGTGTGTCGGTTTGAGCTTAAATGTTACCGTAAAGTCCCGGTTTGACGTTTTTGGACACGTATACGAAAAATAAAATTTTTATTGACGTTTCCGTCAGAATAATAATAAATTATTATTATTTTCTCAAAAATGCATAAATTTGACTGCTACCATATATACTGTGCTGTCGGTACGCGTGTGGGGTTGCTTTTCAGTAATTACGAGAAAGCTCTCAGTAAATTACAAAACTTGTCAGTAACTATCAGAAATGGAATAATTTATGCTTACTGACAAAAATAAACTTTTTTAGCAGTGACTGTAAGCTACAGTATGTGGGACAGCTCCCAAAAATGCTTTAAAATACTCAGAAACATGCAATCGCGCATAGAAATGCTCACCTTAAAAATAATAAATAACCATTTATTATTAATTCAAAAAGTGAAAATTACCATTTGTCACAGTCTCCCCAGCTAATAGGGAAATCCGTCCTGGATTTCAATTTGCGTTACTCGATGAGTTCGAAAAGAGATGAGGATATCTTCGCTTGATTTCATCCTCTCGCTCCCATGTGTACTCGGGACCTCTACGAGAGTTCCAACGGACCTTCACAATTGGGATACGACTCTGCTTTAGCTGTTTAAATTCCCGGTCCATAATTTCAATTGGCTCCTCGATAAAATTTAGTTTCTCGTCAAGCTGAATCTCATCCAAAGGAATGACAGCGTTATCGTTAGATAAGCCCTTTTTCAAGTTGCTAACATGAAAAACCTCATGCGCAGCGCTGAGCTCGGACGGTAGTTCTAGTCGGTAGGCTACCGGCCCGATTCTGGCTAGAATTTCGAAAGGTCCTGTATAGCGAGGGTTCAAGTTCCCACGCTTACCAAATCTTAGCACGCCTTTCCATGGCGAGACCTTTAAAATCACTTTGTCACCCACTTGGAACTCAAGGGGTTTTCGCCTTTTGTCAGCATAGCTCTTTTGATGGTCACGAGCCGCTTGCATTCGGCTCTTGATCTGCACAATCTTTTCAGTAGTCTCGTGGACTAGGTCTGGTCCGGTAAGTTGACTTTCTCAGACTTCAGCCCAACATATTGGCGATCTGCACTTACGACCATAAAGCGCCTTATACGATGCAGCCATAATGCTGGTGTGATAGCTGTTGTTGTAGAAAAACTCGGCTAAAGGCAAATGCCTATCCCAGCCATTCCCAAATTCAATCACACAGCCTTTCAGCATGTCCTCTAACGTCTGAATGGTCCTTTCACTATGACCATCAGTCTGAGGATGATAATCTATACTCATGTCAAGGTCGGTTCGCAATGCGTCCTGGAGCGACTTCCAAAAGTTAGATGTGAACCGGCTGTCTCGATCAGAGATAATAGAGACAGGCACACCATGCCTTGCGACAATTTCCTTTACATACAGTCGTGCAATTTTGTCCACGCTATCATTCTCCTTTATAGGGAGGAAATGAGCCGATTTATTGAGACGGTCAACGATCACCCAGATTGTGTCGCAACCGCTCGACGTCTTAGGCAGCTTGGTGATAAAATCCATAGTGATGCGCTCCCATTTCCATTCTGGAATTTCAGGTTGAACAAGCAGACCGGATGGTCTTTGATGTTCAGCCTTGACTTTCGAGCACGTTAAACATTTACTGACATACTCAGCTATATCGGCCTTCATGTTTGGCCACCAATATAACTTCTTCAAATCCAAGTACATCTTGTCGGATCCTGGATGGATGGAGTATTTGGATTTGTGGGATTCATGCATGATCAAATCACGAATTCCTCCGTATAGCGGGATCCAACTCCTGTCCCCATAACACAAAACTCCATCGGATATTTTTACGAAGCCATTCTCACTTTCTGGCATTCCGTAAATCTTCTCACGTGGTCGATTTTCTTCCTTGAGTGCCTTGAACTGAGCCTCAAGAATTTTTGCTGGAAGCGGCGAACTGATCGTCATCCCTAACGATCTGACTCTGAGGGGTTTAATCCGCTCTTTTCTGCTGAGGGCATCGGCAACCACATTTGCCTTGCCTGGGTGGTAACAGATCTCACAATCGTATTCGCTAAGCAATTCCAACCATCGGCGCTGTCTCATGTTCAGCTCCTTCTGGTTCAAGATGTGTTGTAGGCTTTTGTGGTCGGTATACACCACGCACTTAGTGCCATAAAGATAGTGCCTCCAAATTCTAAGTGCAAACACGACTGATCCTAACTCTAGGTCATGGGTTGTGTATTTTTTCTCATGGGTTTTCAGCTGTCGAGAAGCATATGCTATCACCTTCTCTCTCTGCATCAACACGGCTCCCAAACCTTTGTGTGAAGCGTCGCAATAAACAACAAAATCTTCACTACCTTCCGATAAGGCTAAAATAGGTGCACTAAACAATTTTTCCTTAAGGAGTTAAAAAGCTTTTTCCTCCTTATCTCCCCAGTTATATTTCACATTCTTTTGTGTCAGTTTAGTCAAAGGCTTCGCTATCTTGGAGAAACCTTCAATGAACCTTCGGTAATAACCGGCAAGTCTTAAGAATTAGCGTATTTCGGTGGGTGTTGTGGGTGTCGCCCAATCCTTTATTGACTTGATTTTGGAGAGATCCACGTGAATGCCTTGACTACCGATCACGTGACCCAGAAATTGCACAGTTGATATCCAGAATTCACACTTCGAAAACTTGGCATATAACTCCTCCTTTTCAATAATTCTAAAATTTGCTTGAGGTGTTCCTCATGCTCTTTCTCATTCTTAGAATACATCAAGATGTCGTCAATGAATACTATTACGAATTTATCCAAATATGGCTAACACACCCGATTCATGGGGTCCATGAACACGGCTGGTGCGTTAGTCAAGCCGAATGACATAACTTGAAATTCGTAATGGCCATATCGGGTTCGGAATGTTGTCTTCAGGATATCCTCTTCCCGGACTCGGAGTTGGTGATAACCTGATCCCATGTCTATCTTGGAATAAACTGATGAACCCTGTAGTTGATAGAATAGATCGTCGATTATCAGGAGTGGGTACCGATTCTTGATGGTTAGCTTATTCAGCTCCCGATAGTCGATACACATCCTGAAGGATCCATCCTTCTTCTTTACAAACAAGACCGGAGCTCCCCAAGGCGAAGAACTCGGTCTGATAAAACCTTTTCCTGATAGTTCTGCCAACTGATAAGACAACTCCTGTAACTCCGTTGGTGCTAGCCGATAAAATGCTCGCACTACAGGCGCGACTCCTAGCACCAAATCGATTTGAAATTCGATCTGTCTAGCCGGTGGGAGTCCAGGTAGGTCTTCTGGAAAAACTTCCGGGAAATCCCTCACGATTGGCACGTTTTCCAATCGTTTCTCTCCGGGCTCCTTTTCCTTTTTCTCAGTAACATGAGCTAGAAGGAGGTGGCATCCTTTCTCAATACACTTCTACACCTTCGTACACGAGATGATGCTCAATCTTGACGAACGCGCACGATCGCTCCGATCTCCTTCAATTATCAGAAACTCATTCCCGTAGGGTACTCTGATGATCTTTTCATCACAGATAATGACGGCATGATATTTCGATAGCCAATCCATCCCTATGATGACGTCAAAACTACCCAACTCTACTGGCATGAGATCGATGTTGAATGGGTGATTTAATAAATTTAGAGTGCAACCCCTTATAATGGTATCTACTTTTTCTAATTTCCCGTTAGCTAATTCTACGTCGAAGATATTGTCTAAGGTGGTTAGAGCAATATCAATTAAAGGACTAAAAGCAGTCGACATAAAACTTCTATCTGCTCCCGTATCGAATAATACTGAAGTATAATGATTATTTAAAAGAAACGTACCCGTCACCACATTCGGGTCGTCCTGGGCTTCCCTTCTGCCCATAGCATAAACTCTTCCACGGGCTCCTCCTCCATTGCCCTGGTTCCCATTGTTGACTACTGCTCCCTGGTTACCATGACCACCACCATTTCCCTGATTTCTGGGTTTGTTGCACTCATTTCAGTAATGACCCTTTTCACCGCACCCAAAGCAGGTGACTTCCGCCCTACGGTTGTTGGGAGGTGCTGCTTGAGCAGTGGCTAGGGGCCTTGACCTACAATTCTTTTCCAAATGTCCCACTCTCTGTGTAACACCTGTATCCCAGGTGTTGGGACCCCACCCTAGATGAAAGTGGATAAAGACCTTATGTGATTGGTTGGTCAACAAAGTTGCGTGGAAGTCAAACCCGATAGTCAAACTAGTAGTCAAAGTATGACTAATGTAGTAATATAAAATATGACGTATAACTAAAGGGACCTAAGTTGTCATGGTAGTGAAGTGTTATATTAAGTTAGTTGTGGCTAAAGTAAGAAGAAAGAGACTAGAAGGACCATTCTTGCCAAAAGCCCAAAGTGCCACCTAACTAATTATATCTAGCTTATTCTAGATTTCTCCATCATTATTGATAGAGGGTGGAAGTCCGGATTTTAGAGAGAAGGAAAAGAGAGGGAAATAGCTAAATGATGATCCAAGAAGAAATAGGTGAAGATCAAGTATTGGTAGCCTTCATTAGTGATAATCATCACATGTAAGTATCTATATTCTTGATGATTAATGAAGTGTTAGATTATGGGTTAAGAGGGTTTCATCATATGATCAAGATATGATCATATGGTGATGTAGAAAGATAGATGAGTATGTCTTATGGGTTATGTTAACCCTTGTTATGTTATTGATTGTTATGTTATTAGGGTTTGATATGTTGTAGAAGATTGATGATGATGATGGATGATAATGGTGATGATGATGACTTTGATGTTGTTAGCTTGGACTAAGGTAAGTAACTCTCCCTAAAACATATGTTATGTATGTATTATCATGTATGTGTTATGATAGTGTAAGAACATGGGACTTCGATTCGGGTTGGTCGTAAGTTAGAAAGTGGTGGCTAGTGACATGGCTAGGAGTATGTTAGTTTATCGGCTTTGGACTAAGTAAAGTATGTAGTTGGTTATGATTGTTGCGAATTGATGTTAGTTATGCTATGAGGATATGCGTGATATGGTTGAATGTTGTAGTTTAGAAGCTTTTGAAGCGGTTATGATGCTTATGTGAAAGTATGTGTATGATATATGTTTTGTGTTGGGTTACTTACTAAGCGTAAGCTTATTCTTTTAGTTGCAATGTTTTGTAGGTTCATGTGCGGTAGAAGGAAGGTTTATGGGTCATAGCATAAGGGTTTGGAAGTGGATTTGGAAGATATTAAGTATTAGGAGCTAGGTAGAATACCGAGCTCGAGACAAGGTTGTATCCCCGAGAGTCTTTCTTTTAGTTTGTATAATGTGTGTCGAGGTCGTTGTAAAGTCTGGATGGTCAACGGTGTGTCTAAGTGTGATAAATGGTTTACGGTCAATGTTTAAAGGGGTGTTTGGTTTAAGTGTGTTTGTACCCATTTTGGGGTTGTAATCGGGTCAAGCGTTGTTGGAACATGTTTGATATGTTAAGTAAATGGAGTTGGTCAAGTTTGGTGTAAAACGGAAGTCGTATGGGTCGGTTATAGCGAAAATGGAATGTAAACGAAGTGTATTTTGAAAGTTGCAGACCTCGGCCGGAGGTTTGGAAGCCAAACCCACGGCCGGGAAGAATTGGGAAATTTCCCAAATGACCAGAAGGTCTGGGCCGCTGGGTCGGGGCTGAGGCCGGCGGCCAGGCCTATGTTTTTGGGGCTGGGCCGGCGGCCAGGACCCTTGGCCGGCGGTCCGGGCCATTTTCCAGATTTTGCCGATTTTCAAAAATTCATATCTTTTAATCCGTAAGTCGTCACGGGTTGTACCACCTATCGTTTCGAAGGTAATTGAGTGTACTTTCATTTAAAAATAGCCTCAAGGGCTGAATGTTGATACATTTTTGTCAGTCATCAAAAGAGTGGTCGTATGTCCATAAAGGTCAATCGTTTTTGCGTAAAAAGTTTTAAATTTTAGTCTAAACGGGCACGGGGCGTTACAACTTGGTATTAGTGCTTCGGTTTAAGTGAATTAGGTTCTCTTTAGGATTGCCTAGACTTAAACCACTCGTAGACGCGTTATATGTAAGTTAAAGTAATGCGACTAGTAGGTGCCTTTGAGGTATGACGTATAAATGCTTATAGTAACAATGAGATTAGATTATAACTAAGGTGTAATGTGAATGTTGTGATGCGGATGTGGTGAAATATAGGAGTAATGAATTAGACGCGAATTATAGATTGCTTTAATTATACGATGAAATGCAAGACATGGTATTTGCATCTAAGTCGATAAGTGTGGTACGTGTTTTATGGTATCAACGTATATGTGAAGTAATTCTATGTTTGATGTATGGTGCTAAGTGTTAAATAAGCAAATGTTAGTTTTGTGTCGAGAAGTCTAAAGTTTTAATTATGAGAATCGAGGCCTTAAAGGTTATGAGATGTAGGCGAAGAATGTGTTATAGTATAATACGTACAAGATTAAAATTTACTTGGATTGCAATAATAGTGGTTTGACGAATGATTTACATGTATTGTGTTTGGAAGAGTGATGGCCTAGTAAGGGTTAAGGGATTGAGTAAGACTTGTCTTATGGGAACGTTAAGAATAGATAAGTATGAGTACGTGAAGAAGATTTAAATGCTCGGATAAGAAGTGTGAATGACATAAGTAACTTTAAGATATTAAAGAAAAGATTAAGTAGTGACGGATACATGACATAGCTATTGGATAGATTGATGAGGCAAAATAGAAATTGCCTCAATAAGAATAGACGAACGATATGACAGACATGTTCAATTGTTTTAAATTATGATTGAGAATAGACTAACGAAGTACGAGTGTGTAGTAACCTTACCTTTAAATATGAATGGGATTAAGTATGTACTAACATGTTCGTCGTTTATGTGTAAGGTAATTATGAATGCGTGTCATAAGGTGAGGTATAGAATGATTTAGAAGGTAAACTACAAGAGAATTCAAATTAGATAAGTCACGATTAGGATTCTCGTCGTGACATGAAGTATTAGGAACTGAGTAGATGAACGAGTTTAGATTACGACGTAAGACCAATGTATGGTCTAGAAAATAATTCATGTTAATGTTGAGTTAACCTATGTCAAAGATTAAGGTGAATCAATCGGGATTGAAATAGACAACATTAAAAGAATGAACACGTGTAAAATAAAGTAGGAGGATTGTAACACCCCAACCCGACAAGGGTAAAGATATCACAATAATGGATTCATATCAGATCAAAACAGAACATACATCTACAGTAATACAAAAATCTCAAAGGATTACAAATGAAATACTGAATCTACAAGGTTACAACGAAAACTTTCAAAACTAATTCTAAAACATAATATCACTACAACAAAATGTGGCTAAGGCAACACTCGAAAAGTGTTGTATTAGGCCTAAAAAATGTTGCTTAATGCCTAGTGCAACACTTTTTCAAGTGCCGCCTTAGGCTCCGTTGCCTTAGGTCTAAAGCGACACTTTTTCCATAATGTGCAACACTTTTTTCAAAGTGTTGCTCGTGTTTACAAATGCAACACTTTTGTATTGCAACACTTTTGATACATATGTGCAACACTTCTTATTATACAACACCAACCAATGACAACACTTTTACGCATCAAGTGCAACACTTTCCATCATCTATTACAACACTTCTTTTTCATTTTAACAATACTAGAGCAACACTTTTTCCACCAGAGGCAACACTAACTTTAGCTTTTCATACATAATATTTGCTCAACAAAATTCAAAAGCTACAAATAGAGGCAATGTTTTAATTATACGTGGATGCATAACTTGTTTCCATCATAGCAATGATATAATATCATCAATAATATCATATTCCAAATACAAATTAGTCAAAAATCAAACTACCATAAAGTTCATAAACACAAAAATCTGCACACTAAAATAACGGATAGTACTAAAATCTTCTCAGACATGTATTCTCAAAAGACTTCCATTTGATAGTTGCAAATCTTGATTTCCACCATATGCCATAATAAAGCAACCTGGTAAATATATAACCAAAGAATAAAATTAGATTTTCTTACATTATGTGACACAAGATGTTATCAAACACTATACTTACCGGCACAGCAAACTCTGCACACTTTGCGTCGACACTTGGAGCAAGAGAACATGGATACCGAACTAGACGTTGATGCTAAACTTTCGGCACGAACCTGACATGAACCCCCACAACAACCCTCGCCAATTATATTAATATTCCAGAAATCAATGTCGATATTATCATCTATAGAACCAAGACCGATAGCACCAACTGTTGTATCTTCTAAGGATGTGTGAGCAACAAGTGCTAGGGCATTTGCAGCCTTGCATAATGAGCCTATGTAAGATTCTTCAAGCAGTGTGTTGGGATTTATAGTAGTTGGATCAATGCCAATAGACAGCAAAGCTCTATCACGTTCAGCAGTAGATAGGTTTAGGTGAAGACGTTCTAATTCTAGTTTCATGGCTTCTACAAAGCCTAACTTTTTAGCCTGAAATAGTATATTCAACCCCCCAAAAGAAATCTTTTATTAAAAGAAAAAACTCATATATTTTGTCCATGAAAAGCATATCAAGAAAACTACATACCACATGTGAGGCAATCAACATCTTAAAAGCACTTATATACTGTTGAGGACCACTTTCAGTTGGCAATTGATCCTATAAAGAACCCTTAGGAGGATCATTTACTTCATCATCATCATCATCATCATCATCATCATCATCCATCATCATGAAACGGGTTAAGAAATGGGTCATGAAAAGCAGTTTCTGGCACTGGTTGTGAAATAGATCCTGACATAACGTCGTCACCTGATAAAAGGTATATCCACGTGCTGGTGAAATTTTCAAATAGTGCAAGTGGACTGCTAAGAGCAGCAGCAAAAGGATTGCTATCAGATGGAAAAGAGTTGGTATCTCCATGTGCTGGTGGAATTTTATTGATGATATGTTCCCAGAACCTCATGCCAGGGCCATCAGATGTAAAAAGGTCTCTCCATGGAAGAGAGATACCGAGTATCTCTACCTGTTGCATAATCCAGTGATGAGTAATCAGATAGAATTACATCAACTACCCCTATTGTATCAACTATAAGATCGAGAAATATGCAAACAAGTACAAAAATATGTATTCAATGTACCTCACCAAGTGTGATCGGGGTTCTAGCCGACATAGAAGGATAGAAGGTGAGTACAACCACGCGAGTAAGAAAGTCCAATTCACCTTCCAATTCTTCAAAATCATACAAAAATGGGATGAGGTTGGTTGTATCTTGGACATGCAGGTGTACACCAGCTCCTGTCACAGCCATATCCTCAGCACTAGTTGGTCCAGGTATCGGTATCGTGATGCTTGTTCCATTAGCACACTGGGGAATAGATTCTCCCTATAACCAAACACAACTTGATTAAATTACTCTAATCTGCCTAAAACCAGTGTATTGCCTTAGCGAGCCCCTCCCCCTCATAGCCCAATTGAGAGAAATGCATATATGATTTATCCTACCAAGTACCACCAAGTATATAAGTATGAATCAAACCTCCACAACAAGTTTGAGCCCATCCAGATCACCAAGTAATAAGCAGGTTAGGGAATACGCTGCTCCAAGCTGTTTATTCAATACAACACATTTCACTCGCTATTACTGATATGATATAAGCAGTTTATACTCCCTCCGTCCCATATTAAGTGTCCATTTTCTAAATGCACAAAGTTTTAGGAAAGTGGGGCCAACTACACTCTCCACCAATCAAATATCACTATTACCCACTAAAGTCTCTTCTCATTGGTTGAAAATATTCCATGGACACTTAATTTGGGACATCCCAAGATTCCATTATGGACACTTAATATGGGACGAGGGATTACTGGTATGATATAAGCAATTTATACTGGCAATCGCAAACATCCCAGAAACTATGTACTTGTCTCGTATCAAATTACAATAAGCAGATAAGCAGTTTTAGAAAAGCAACCCAAAATACCACTAACAAACTTGCTAAAAATCTTTGGAAAAAGTTGACCCGTTAACAAAATTTTGAATTCACTTGTTTATGATAGGATGCATCTCATATTTGATATTCGGATTATCCCCGCTCTCAATCTGTACATCAAATTAGTACAAACATATATTTAACAAAGACATCATAAACCAACAACAACGAAGGTTCAGCGTTAAGCTTATCTGAGTAACTGAAGTCATCGGTAGGTTCAATTATTTTAATTGTGTTTAACGTACTTACGTGCAAGCAACTAATAAAAGTAAATAAATTATTTTTTTCTGGGCTAATGTCACAGGCAGGTTCGATCACTCAAAACTTTCTATCCAACGGGATATGATTCAAGTGATTGTTAACTATAACCCATGCTAACAGAATCATTGGTCTAGTTAATAAATGTAAAAAAATCATGTTCTAAAGCACACGACAAACCACCTATCCTAACACATAAGAATGCACTATTTGTAAGTAAAGATTACAAGGGGAAAACATGTTAACAGGTGAGCGTGACCCAACATCAAGCACGACACAAAAATGTATAGCCTATAAGCGCAAAAGAATGAGCTTGAGCTTATCAAATTTTCAATAAGCTCATGTTGATTCCAAATACCACTTTGTTTATCCTAAAGTAAGATACATAACAGATTCATACACTCCTGTAGGAATTAGGATGCTGAGCAAACAAAAAAGTAACATACGTAAATATCATATACATAACACTACAGGTACGGATTGTGCATATTCTTTTGTTGATTTGCGCAAATAAAGGCAAACATACCCATCTCATTTGGTCCATCTCTAAAGGCAAACATACGTAAATCACTATGTGAATCCATATTTTATTTTTAGCATAATACATTCAATAGCAATATAATTAGGCTTCTTGGAATAAGAAATATATATCAATTTTTCAGTCCATGAAATTTAATAAAATAACATAATAAAAGACAATTAAACATAACAAAAATATAATGATTAAAGTAGAAATAGTTTTATTACCATGATAACGGAGTCGATTAGACGTGGCTGCGAAACTGATTGTCAAGTAACATATTGGTGAAGAAATAGTGAGGTGGTGACAGAGTTGTGAGCAATTAACGAAGGACTGTGTATGGAGAAATGAAGAAGGATTGATGTACAATGGTTAGGGGAATTAAAAAAATTAATTTTGGGTGAGAGTGAAAACTGATTTGGGGGAAAATAATTTTGGAAGGAGCGGGAGACATAGATCTGAAATTTCATTTTGGGGGAGTGGGAGGGGTTCAATTTTATCCTTTTTTTATTCATAAAATAACATACAAGCTTTGCAACACTTTTAGAAAGATGTTGCACTAGACCTATAAATGCAACACTTATTATGAGAATGTTGCTTATTGTTTGATATTTCCTAAAAACCAACACATTTCAAAAGTGTTGCTTAGAAAATGTTGCATTAGCCTCATTTTGTTGTAGTGTATCTTCTATCCAATTCTAATCCAGAATAGCTACCAAGCCTTCTAAGTCCAGAGGTACACTCCACTCAATCCCAGCTTCCTACTAAAACCTGCCGCAGGAAAAGAAATGCGGCTGAGCTACGAGAGCTCAGTGAACAGATGTATAGATGATAGAAACAATAACATATAACAATACAGAAACAAATCAGAAATACAGATTATACAGATACAGAATTAAAGTGAAAGAATAGGAAAGGAATAAGGGTAAAAGAAAAGAAATGAGAAAGGGATAATGAACAAACCAGGTTTAGGGAAAATACAGAAATCCATCACGAGCCCAGAGATAACAGATAATATCATAACAGAGTAATCATATAATAATCTAGAGGGGATGCCTCTCAAGTAACAGATAATATGAGGGGTGACCTCATGTATCAATTGGAGTGATCAGCTCCCAGATAATGTGAAAGACGTGTATCGCACACACCATCAGTCACTAGATATATATATATATATAACAGTAAACAGTAACAGATAACAGAAATCAGAGCAGATCTAGGATGCATCCATGCGCCCCAGTAGGCCAAAATCTTCTCCTACATAACAGATAAAATCAGGGACGGGACAGGTCATCACTCTCCTGCCCTAGAGTCAAGCCATTGGTGCATCAATGACATGGACATGAAACCCTCATGCCTAGTGATTGGCTCGGATATCAGACTGTGGTCAAGGTCAGATGTCATATAATAAACAGAGTCATATCTAAGGGTTCATAGCAGAAGGGTCATGCCAACAATTCAGAATAAGATAATAAGGTTTAAATCAAAGTTTATCAGATTAAGTTTAATATCAAAACGTAAGTTCAGATTAAAAGGTTTATTTCCAATAGTCCAAAAGAGTATATCAAAGGTTAAGAATTGCAAGTTATAGCAATAATCCATTTCAGAAGTTCCTATCAAAAGTTCATTTAAATCAATCCTTTAATAATGGTTTTCATTGAAATGATATTACAAAATAGTTTTCATAAAAATGGCCTTCCAAAACTTTTAGTAACTTCCATTTCAAGTGGTATCGCTTCTCTTTAAAATAGCTTTTCTTAAACAGTTTCATATGTAGTTTAATAAAGGTTCAAAATCAATTAGGTTCAGATAAGGATTTAACAGGTTAAGGTTTATACCAAAAATCAAATCAAAGTTTACAACAGATATATCAGGTTAAGGTTCAGAACAAGGTTCACAGATCAGATTCAATCAAGACTCACTAATTCAGGGTTCAGAACAAGAGATCAAAACACAAAGGTTCAAGAAAGGTTCAGAACAGAAGAAACACATCAAAGGTTCACAAACCAGTTTACAATCAGAGTTCAGGAAAAAGGTTCAGACAAACAGATCACAACAAAGATTCACAACAGAAGGGAACATAGCAGTGGTATCGGAGATCCTAATAAAGAAAATGTAAAACTGAAAGAAAAGGGGATGAAAAACCCTTACTGAAAAAGGGCAGAATATCTGTACCTTATTAGCACAGCAGACAAGCAAACAAACACAGAATTAAGATCAGGACTTCTCCTTCTTCACACCTAAGGAAGAGGAAGACAGAATTACTAAAGATTCTATTTCAGATTATTACTTTTAGTTTACCTTTACATTTTAAGTACTTTCTATTTTTAGTAACTTTCCAGATTTAGTAAGTTCCCATAATTAGCAGGTTTCCAGAATTAACAGATATTACCATTTCAGATTAGGTTGAACCCTTATTCAAAGATTATTATGGAATAACAGTATATTTTATCAAGTTACAGAAGTTTAGGGTTAATTATGACAATTATACATAGTTTAGGGTTTTAAATGTAAATTCATCAATTCCCAAGGTCATTAATGAAAATACTTTAAGTTACAGAATTATATACTCATTTTATTCAGAATTACATTTTATTCTCTTAAGTTTCACAATTTACAGATTATACCCCTCCAGTTACAAAATTTACAAAACAAACCCTTTTATTTACATATTTTACAAATTAAACCCTATGATATCCATATTTACCAACCAAGCATATTATATTTCATAATTACAGAATGTATCATCAGAATTTAGTACATTACAGATTAGACCCCTCAGAATTCAGAATTTACATATTTAGTCCTTTAAGTTTACAAAACATATAAATTAAAATCATAATTCATAACAATTACATATTTAGCCCATAAATCCTCCAAATTTCACATTACCCTTTTTATACCAGTATTAACCCAAAATAACCTCAAGATTTCAGATTTACACTTTTAGTCCCTCTCTTTTATTTAATTTCAATTTGTACCCTTTAATTACCATTTAATTCATTATATTGAAATATTTACACTTAGGACCCCAAAGTTATATTTTTCCCACATTCTTAAGATGTATATGACCTTACAAAAATAACCAAGAAGTTTCAAAGTTTACAAAACAGGTCCTTATACTTTTAAATACATATCGGATTACATTTTTAAAAACAATTACAAACCCTACTATTAATCAATCATTGCACCATCATTAATTTATACTTAAAACACCTTTAATTACCAGATCTTGTACCAACAAACCCTAACCCTAATAACCTCGATTTGGTTTTGTTTGTTTTCTTTATTTTTCCAAAATCCGGTTTGAATAAAAATTAGCCACGCTTCATCTAAGCTTCCAAAAATCAAACTCATATTTTTCCTAGATCATATGACATATAAAGAACCCAAGAAAAATAAATAACATGCCCAGAAAAATCGTTTAGCATATATTAGATTTTTACGTATGTTTTTGACATCAAAATTACCACGACATGATCTAGGCTTCCATAATTCATTCTAACATTTTTCCCAGGTCTATTACTTCATATGAGGTCTAAATAAAATACTTATCATGCCCAAAATTCGGATTACATATATTTGTGATTTACGTGATCTATGTTCATAATATTTTCGTACGCATAGATTAGCTTGCATGATTCGATTAACACAATTTATATGAGTTATATAGGATGTAAAGATCACAGGAAAATTGCTATATCAGATGTAGAACGTGTAATCAAGGCGCACGAATTTTATACCTTGCGTATGGGCAAAATCGACAAGAAAATTGTACCAAGAACGAACCAGCGAATTCACGAGCAAACCCTTATTTTTCTTAGCTCCCTTACACCTCCAAGAACTCCAGAAAAATGCTTGATCACATCCAGAAGTTGTGTGGCTGCCTTGGTCGATTTTTGTTTTGTCGCTTAGGGTTTTATTAGTTTATGCGATTTGGGTTTATTAGAGAAAAAGAATGAGATTTGTTTATATGTTGAATAACCGACCTAAGGGGGGCTAAGATCAGGAAATTTCGGTATTAAGTCCCACAATAATTCGGATTGATTTTGTTTGACATTTTCCTAATTTACTTTTATATAATACTTAATATAAAATATTTTATAATTATATTTACTTAATTATGCATATTTCGGATTTTAATAAATAAATGTGTATGATAATTTTTGAACATCCGAAATGATGTAACGTTGTCCTAGAAATTAGTTCGTTTAAGATATAGTTCGATTTCAGAAGTTTTGGAATTGTTTCAGAATTTTATAAATGTTTTATTTAGGTTTTTATGATTTCAGAGGTAAATTTGTAATTTTACAGGTTATCAGAATTTCAGGTATTACAACTTCTTCCCCACTAACAAAAATTTCGTCCTCGAAATTTGCAGAAAGCAGAACGAAAAGAAGCAGAAAACAAAACAAAGACATAACAGGCTAAGACGAGAATTGAGGCGAAACGAAACAGAAACACAACTGACGGTGAACAGACATATGAAAGATTTGTTTCTCATGACTCGAACTTGTAGATTCCAAAGTTGTTTCAGATCCTCAGAACAGACATAACATACTGAATCCAGATCAGAAGAATAGCATACCAAACGTAGTAGATGAAAGTCAGATTCATAGGGTTTTGACGGATATGCCGTTCACAGACATTGATTAGACAAATCAGATTAGAACGTGCAGGAAATAGATTATTGATAACATCAATTTGCATAAGGTTCTACAATGGAACCTAAGATAGTTATCAGAAGTACAGAGGTCAGCAAAACGCGTGACGAGAATCCAGACGTATCAATTCGCATAACGGTGAAAGCAGATTACGCGCACAGTCAGAAATGAACTTACAGTCTCACTAAGGCAGATAATCCCAACAGTTATCAGAATTTCTAAGGTTCCAAGGCACTTCCCGAAATATCCTATGCCACAACAAGTGCACGTTATATGATGTAAGTATTATCACGTTGGCCAGACGTCATAATACTGGCATCATATAAATATGCCCTCATGATGGTCATACTTTATCTCAAGTCATGAACAGAACAAACTTATCCTAATCCACCTAGTCTTCCTACGGTCTCAGAGGTCATCAAAATCAAATACCCTAACTAAGAGGAGAACGAATCACTCGAAAAAGTTAACGGAAGTCCTAGAATTTCTATCAGAATTTGGTACATCAGATCATCCATCATTCGTCAAATTTCAGATAACAAAACCATCATCCGACATACACAGAATGAACACAGAGCGGAATTACTGATAAAGAACTTAAATCATTCAAAGGATTTTATCATTAGGTAACAGAAATTTAGATAGGTCAAGCAGAAGTGAATCACATCATCCATAGCTTCATCCATCACAGAATTTATTCGCTTCAGAATTTTCTTCTATTCAAGGTCATGATCTCAGTTTCCATTCTCAAGTCTAATTCTACTCTCAATTCATCTTAGTACAACTAGTATGAATAGAGAAGCAAGACTGCGAGTCTTGGACAGGTCTACTAGCACAGTTCGGAATTCGCCAACTCAGATTGCTGTCGTCATCGGATGCTTGGTGGTGATATCTGCTACAATCACTGAACGTAAATCACATCTACTCTTCCAGAACAAAGGTCATTCCATTTAATACAAAGATGGTCTACATGCTTCCTCATTCGTCTCAGGGCACAAACATGCTGTCATGCTATGACTATTGTCCAGATACTCGTGAAAACCTGATTCTTATTAGCCAATACTATTGGCATTATTTAAGACTCATAATGGTCACAATGAGTACGAAAACAGTTTTCATGAATCTTTTCAAGGATAACCTCATATCTAATTCACATCACTAATCTTTACGAATAAAACTGAAATACTTTACGGAAGCTTCTCTCAGTTAGTCATCTCCCATCTTAGGAGTTCTTGAGGTTGCTTCTTCAGTCCTTCAAACATTAAATGAGGTTGTCTGATACAGAGTTCGCAAGGATAGAATAATTTAATCCTTTACACTCGGAAATGAGAAGTGATTACGGTTAGGTTTACGATAGTTGATATGCAGACGCAAAATTTTCTCTTTCTTCTTTATAAATTAATAGGGTATTTAAAGGGAACACTGAGGTGAAACAAAATCATATCTCATCAGTTTCTTCACTCTCTCAACTTCTATAGCATCGTAGCTCATCAACCAAGATCAGTTCAGAATCCATTCTACTTCTCAAACGGGAGGAAAACCCAAGAGTTTCATCAGAAAATGCCAGAAAATTTGTACAACAAGACTTTCAATGCCAACACTTTCTAGGGGTGGATACTAATAGGGTGTCAGGAGAATTTAACAATCAAATGAGATCAGGGTACATAATTCCATAGCAGTGTTAAGCTTAACAGATTTAAGCGGTTCAAGGTTATTATAACAAAATAGGGTGGAGCAGATTGTTATAATTCAGATGCGGTAGCCTAAGATAGCTTGTACGAAGGGCCAGCCAATCAATAATCAAAAGATCTCCAAAATCAAGTATATCAATAGTAAACAGATCCGCAGAACGTATATGGTCACTTAACCAGACGGATAGTTCATATGTCAGAGTCAAGTACATGGTTCAGTATAGTGTTGGGGATAGATAAGCGAACAGTTCAAGGTGTTGGAGTTTTTGGTTTAGCTTTTTAGCATAAGTGACAGGTAGGGTGTATCTCATTGGTAATACGAACATCGTATAATTATCAGAAGTGAGGCTTGTGGAACATCGGTTATCAGCATCAACATGCTTAGTTAACAATTCCATACAGAGATAGTATTTGCATCAAATCCTTCCAAAGAAAACTGATTGGCAAATAAGATTCATCATTCAAGGGAGCAAATAAGATTCATCATTCAGGACAGAATAGTATCAGAGGATACATTTATATCCAGCATGGGTCATGAATTTATAGAATGTGTCAAACACATTAAGGTTAAATGGTCTTCGGGATGGTCGGAAAGATATCAGACTGTTTATCCAACAGATCAGAAATGAAGGTCAAAATCAGGTAGTGGCAGCAAAAGTTTAACAATTGGTAATCATGGCAGGGGTTCCAAAATTGTTTCAAACGCCAAAGGTGAGACATAGGAGGATAGTCGTCAATATTAAATGATCAATCAATCAATCCTTATAAGGATAAAATCAAGGTTACTATCAAAGAATGACAGATCAATAAAGATAAATCTTATCGTTCGGAATGAGAGGGAAAGCATTTTTTTTATACTCGTGGTCAAACGCCACAAAGCTTCTCATGGGAACAGAGATGGTTAAGACGGAATCAAAAGATTCATAGATGATTATCAGAAGCAAGAAACAAATAACAGAATGTATCAAGTGTATCATCATCATGGGGATTCTCAGATTGCCAAAGAGGCATCAGAATGATTTACAGAAGGTTCAGAGGTCGGAGTGGAAATCGGAAGGCAAGGATCAAATAATGTCAGATAATTACTACGCAATTTCCAATGCTTCAGATTTTATTTAGGTTTCACTCTTAGGTGGTGCAAGGCATAAGCTCTAAATTTCCAAATGTGATTTTAACCAAAAGCAAGACACGAATCAGAGTGGTGCGGAAGCAAGATACTTAAGCAAATGACTTATAGTCTACCCATTCCTCACTGGTCAGAATTTAAGTTCCTATAGGGAAATCCTAAAGCAAATTCTCAAAGGTTGTCCTACGAGCGCCTACAGTGGAAACTTAGTGACCCAGACTTCACAGGTCAAGGGTAAATGTATTACTAGTCGCAGCCTGTGAGCTCTGATACCATAAATTGTAACACCCCAACCCGACAAGGGTAAAGATATCACAATAATGGATTCATATCAGATCAAAACAGAACATACATCTACAGTAATACAAAAATCTCAAAGGATTACAAATGAAATATTGAATCTACAAGGTTACAACAAAAACTTTCAAAACTAATTCTAAAACATAATATCTTCTATCCAATTCTAATCCAGAATAGCTACCAAGCCTTCTAAGTCCAGAGGTACACTCTCACTCATTCCCAGCTTCCTACTAAAACCTGCCGCAGGAAAAGAAATGCGGCTGAGCTACGAGAGCTCAGTGAACAGATATATAGATGACAGAAACAATAACAAATAACAATACAGAAACAAATCAGAAATACAGATTATACAGATACAGAATTAAAGTGAAAGAATAGGAAAGGAATAAGGGTAAAAGAAAAGAAATGAGAAAGGGATAATGAACAAACCAGGTTTAGGGAAAATACAGAAATCCATCACGAGCCCAGAGATAACAGATAATATCATAACAGAGTAATCATATAATAATCCAGAGGGGATGCCTCTCAAGTAACAGATAATATGAGGGGTGACCTCATGTATCAATTGGAGTGATCAGCTCCCAGATAATGTGAAAGACGTGTATCGCACACATCATCAGTCAATAGATATATATATATATATATATTATATATATATATATATATATATATATATATATATATATATATATATATATATATATATATATATATAACAGTAAACAGTAACAGATAACAGAAATCAGATCAGATCTAGGATGCATCCATGCGCCCCAGTAGGCAAAAATCTTCTCCTACATAACAGATAAAATCAGGGACGGGACAGGTCATCACTCTCCTGCCCTAGAGTCAAGCCATTGGTGCATCAATGACATGGACATGAAACCCTCATGCCTAGTGATTGGCTCGGATATCAGACTGTGGTCAAGGTCAGATGTCATATAATAAACAGAGTCATATCTAAGGGTTCATAGCAGAAGGGTCATGTCAACAATTCAGAATAAGATAATAAGGTTTAAATCAAAGTTTATCAGATTAAGTTTAATATCAAAACGTAAGTTCAGATTAAAAGGTTTATTTCCAATAGTCCAAAAGAGTATATCAAAGGTTAAGAATTGCAAGTTATAGCAATAATCCATTTCAGAAGTTCCTATCAAAAGTTCATTTAAATCAATCCTTTAATAATGGTTTTCATTGAAATGATATTACAAAATAGTTTTCATAAAAATGGCCTTCCAAAACTTTTAGTAACTTCCATTTCAAGTGGTATCGCTTCTCTTTAAAATAGCTTTTCTTAAACAGTTTCATATGTAGTTTAATAAAGGTTCAAAATCAATTAGGTTCAGATAAGGATTTAACAGGTTAAGGTTTATACCAAAAATCAAATCAAAGTTTACAACAGATATATCAGGTTAAGGTTCAGAACAAGGTTCACAGATCAGATTCAATCAAGACTCACTAATTCAGGGTTCAGAACAAGAGATCAAAACACAAAGGTTCAAGAAAGGTTCAGAACAGAAGAAACACATCAAAGGTTCACAAACCAGTTTACAATCAGAGTTCAGGAAAAAGGTTCAGACAAACAGATCACAACAAAGATTCACAACAGAAGGGAACATAGCAGTGGTATCGGAGATCCTAATAAAGAAAATGTAAAACTGAAAGAAAAGGGGATGAAAAACCCTTACTGAAAAAAGGGCAGAATATCTGTACCTTATTAGCACAGCAGACAAGCAAACAAACACAGAATTAAGATCAGGACTTTCTCCTTCTTCACACCTAAGGAAGAGGAAGACAGAATTACTAAAGATTCTATTTCAGATTATTACGTTTAGTTTACCTTTAAATTTTAAGTACTTTCTATTTTTAGTAACTTTCCAGATTTAGTAAGTTCCCATAATTAGCAGGTTTCCAGAATTAACAGATATTACCATTTCAGATTAGGTTGAACCCTTATTCAAAGATTATTATGGAATAACAGTATATTTTATCAAGTTACAGAAGTTTAGGGTTAATTATGACAATTATACATAGTTTAGGGTTTTAAATGTAAATTCATCAATTCCCAAGGTCATTAATGAAAATACTTTAAGTTACAGAATTATATACTCATTTTATTTAGAATTACATTTTATTCTCTTAAGTTTCACAATTTACAGATTATACCCCTCCAGTTACAAAATTTACAAAACAAACCCTTTTATTTACATATTTTACAAATTAAACCCTATGATATCCATATTTACCAACCAAGCATATTATATTTCATAATTACAGAATGTATCATCAGAATTTAGTACATTACAGATTAGACCCCTCAGAATTCAGAATTTACATATTTAGTCCTTTAAGTTTACAAAACATATAAATTAAAATCATAATTCATAACAATTACATATTTAGCCCATAAATCCTCCAAATTTCACATTACCCTTTTTATACCAGTATTAACCCAAAATAACCTCAAGATTTCAGATTTACACTTTTAGTCCCTCTCTTTTATTTAATTTCAATTTGTACCCTTTAATTACCATTTAATTCATTATATTGAAATATTTACACTTAGGACCCCAAAGTTATATTTTTCCCACATTCTTACAGATGTATATGACCTTACAAAAATAACCCAGAAGTTTCAAAGTTGACAAAACAGGTCCTTATACTTTTAAATACATATCGGATTACATTTTTAAAAACAATTACAAACCCTACTATTAACCAATCATTGCACCATCATTAATTTATCCTTAAAACACCTTTAATTACCAGATCTTGTACCAACAAACCCTAACCCTAATAACCTCGATTTGGTTTTGTTTGTTTTCTTTATTTTTCCAAAATCCGGTTTGAATAAAAATTAGCCACGCTTCATCTAAGCTTCCAAAAATCAAACTCATATTTTTCCCAGATCATATGACATATAAAGAACCCACGAAAAATAAATAACATGCCCAGAAAAATCGTTTAGCATATATTAGATTTTTACGTATGTTTTTGACATCAAAATTACCACGACATGATCTAGGCTTCCATAATTCATTCTAACATTTTTCCCAGGTCTATTACTTCATATGAGGTCTAAATAAAATACTTATCATGCCCAGAAATTCGGATTACATATATTTGTGATTTACGTGATCTATGTTCATAATATTTTCGTACGCATAGATTATCTTGCATGATTCAATTAACACAATTTTTATGAGTTATATAGGATGTAAAGATCACAGGAAAATTGCTATATCAGATGTAGAACGTGTAATCAAGGCGCACAAATTTTATACCTTGCGTATGGGCAAAATCGACAAGAAAATTGTACCAAGAACGAACCAGCGAATTCACGAGCAAACCCTTATTTTTCTTAGCTCCCTTACACCTCCAAGAACTCCAGAAAAATGCTTGATCACGTCCAGAAGTTGTGTAGCTGCCTTGGTCGATTTTTGTTTTGTCGCTTAGGGTTTTATTAGTTTATGCGATTTGGGTTTATTAGAGAAAAAGAATGAGATTTGTTTATATATTGAATAACCGACCTAGGGGGGGCTAAGATCAGGAATTTTCGGTATTAAATCCCACAATAATTCGGATTGATTTTGATTGACATTTTCCTAATTTACTTTTATATAATACTTAATATAAAAGATTTTATAATTATATTTACTTAATTATGCATATTTCGGATTTTAATAAATAAATGTGTATGATAATTTTTGAACATCCGAAATGATGTAACGTTGTCCCAGAAATTAGTTCGTTTCAGATATAGTTCAATTTCAGAAGTTTTGGAATTGTTTCAGAATTTTATAAATGTTTTATTTAGGTTTTTATGATTTCAGGGGTAAATTTGTAATTTTACAAGTTATCAGAATTTCAGGTATTACAAGGATAACGTGAAGTTAACAAGAAAACGATAAATGTAATGTGAAAACTTAGATGAAATATAACGTGTATATTCATATATTCTAAAGTATGAAAAAGATAAGTATTACTAAGATAGTGTCAAGGTAATGAAAGGTGATAGGTGAGTGATCGAAGGTGCTTGAGACAAAGAGAAGAGAAAATGAAAACGTGGTAGTCTAAGAAATGCTTGCATAAGGAATAAGTTGGTGATGCATAGAATTAGCAAACTAGAAGCGACTAACTAGTGATGACACGTAATAAATTGTTAACCGTACACCTTGGTCGGTGCCGGTTATTATATAATGATTATATAAATGTACGTTAAAGTAACGGTAATGGAAAATAGATAGGAACGATAAATTGTATTAGAGATGGGCTAGCAAGCGAAGTAAGAAATAATGCTCTAAGTACGGATCGTGATGATATTAAGTGCAATAAGATATAGCGTGAAAAGTTATAAGTATTTAATTTTCGAGTAATTAAATAAGAGCGAGTGTATAAGTGACAGAAATATATTTATAAATCTTATAAGACCTAAAAATATTAATTTAGGAAAATTAATATTTTCAATAATAAAAATAACATGTTTCGTCTTTTAGTCAGTTTTTGTCCGAAAATATTCTAAGTGTCGAAATTTTAGAAAAATCGGGCATGACCCATTCGTTTATTCAAGCTTTCCCATTTTCCTCATGTGTTGCAAATTTCGTCAAATAATTCCTTTTTGTTAACTATAATTGCAAAAATAGTCTAAAGTGTACATTTATCGTTATAACTATAATGTTCGTTACAATTACTTCATAATTATAGTTTTCGATACAAAAGTCAACGTTTAGTCAAAATACCTTCAAAAGTCAACAAAAAGTCAATATTCATAATTGTGGGCCGAAAATCCTCTTAATTGATTTATTGGGCTTAAAATGCCAAAACGAGCCCAAAATAGTTTTTATCGATATATAACGTTCTATTTTACAAAAATAATTATAGCGAGTCTAAAAATGTTTCAAAATTCATTTTTGTTTCCCGAGATGTTTATTGGGCTGAATAGGCCACATTGAGTCTGATAACCTATTTTTATTTTGATAACTAATTAATCCTTTTTAGTTATGTTATATTTTACGTTAAATACCAAATAAGCCAATAAGCACATTGGTCCAAAACAGCCCATGTAGGCCGAGTACATGATGGGCTTAGCCCATTTATGTCAAGATAATATTTAGTCCAATTCATGTAGTTTAAAATCAATAAGCTAGTGCATATTACAATAAGCTAACTAAAGTAAGCTAATAAGCATGATCTTCACCATTCCACCACTAGAGCCAAAATTTTATGTTTTTCAAAACCCCAATAATTATTTATTTTAAAACATGGCCGATCCATATATATATACTCTTAAAAGTGTATATTTTGTCTTAAATACGCATAATTAGCACTAATCTCTTTCGTAACATCAAACTAGTACCACAAGCAACAAGATTTACCACACAAGCAAGAAACATCATAATTTGTATGAAAAGTGAAAAAAAGTCGAGCACACCATATGTACACATCAAACCCTAACTTTTTCATTTTAGTGAATCATACACATTTAACACTTATTAACACTTTTAAACATCAAAACAACATGATATGAACAAAATTTGAACAAATTTTGAAAATCCTTACAATGCTATGAAGGATGTCGAGAGGTTCAAGGGTCCAAGAACACACCAAATTGCATCAAATTTACCCAAGACACGTTCCAAATAACCCGAAACACTTGAAAGTACACCCCGATTACTTCTAACTTCAACAAATTTTTGTGGATCTAATATTTTAGAAGGTAGCCGTGAGTTTTGAGGGTGAAGGGAAGAGGGTAAATGTTAGATGATAGAAAAGAGTATGTGCTTAAGTGTGTGATAAGTATTAAGTAAGAAACAAAACACATTATGTCATGCAAGGAGACAAAACCTCCACTAATATTGTCTTGTTGTGTATTTGGGCGGCAAAAGTGTATAATGGGTGGGTGGGAAATATTTTGAACATTGTTGGTGTATCGTGTGTCGGTTTGAGCTTAAATGTTACCGCAAAGTCCCGGTTTGACGTTTTTGGACATGTATACGAAAAATAAAGTTTTTATTGACGTTTCCATCAGAATAATAATAAATTATTATTATTTGCTCAAAAATGCATTTATTTGACTGCTACCATATATATTGTGCTGTCGGTACGCGTGTGGGGTTGCTTTTCAGTAATTACGAGAAAGCTCTCAGTAAATTACGAAACTTGTCAGTAACTATCAGAAATGGAATAATTTACGCTTACTGACAAAAATAAACTTTTTCAGCAATGACTGTAAGCTACAATATGCGGGACAACTCCCAAAAATACTTAAAAATACTCAGAAACATGCAATCGCGCATAGAAATGCTCAGCTTAAAAATAATAAATAACCATTTATTATTAATTCAAAATGTGAAAATTACCATTTGTCACATCTACTCCCGTCCCCCCACTTGAAATGTACACAGTCCCTTTTGTACGTAAACATGCAATAATAAAGGAGATAAGAAGAATTAGAACGAGAACTCCGTTGAAATTTGCTCTTGAAAATGGTTGAAGGATCATGTTTGAGAAAACGTGCCTTCGCTTCGCCTAATGAGCAAACTCCAAATCCCTGAAATCACATCACTACCACAAGCATAAATCTAAAATAAAAAGAAAAATAAAAACAAAACAAAGAAACCTAACTCGCTTTCGTAGGAATCACGGTTTCATTTAGCGTATGCAACAAGTCTTTTAAGCCACTCGGTGTCCCGAGTGGACGAGTAAAGTCTCATGAGGTTTACAGGGAACACACCTACAAAGTTCATTTAAAAACTAATACAAGGTTTAATTATGCATGTTATTTTTAAATTAAAATTTTTCTGGTACATGAGAAAGTTACGGTGTAGACTCATGAATTGAGTTACGCCGTAAGTAATGACACCTGACAAAACTGCAGATATCTGATGATGGTTACGGCGTAACCATAGCAGTAAGTTATGCCGTAGCAACTTTCTAAGAAGAATTCCAGGAGTGAAAGACTTCATAGTGCGTTTCCAAGCCATCTGTCTTTCTCCAAACCTGCAAAAAGTCATAACAAAACAAACCAAACCCAACTATACTAATAAAAAGGAAAGAAAAAAGGATAATTCGGGTTGTCTCTCGAAAAAGCACTTTTGTTTATTAACGAGTCTTTAAGTTAGACTCAAGGCCACAGTTCAAGGTTCCTTACGGGCGCGCCCATCCGCGTCCAATTTCAGTTGCCTTCCCTTCCATGCAATAAAGGATGAGTCTAAAGCCTCCAAGTTCCCGTTCTCCTTAGGATACATTGAGAAAGGGAGGTAACGTTGCATATCTGGTGGAAATTTTGCCTCGACCCATTCATCTCGAAATTGAATTTCGACTTGCTTACACGGTGGAATATTCCCAAATTTAACATTGATCCAATCCTTGAAAGATATATCATTATACCCAATGTTACCTCTTTTATGCCCGTTAAATCATGGCCATTCGTTTGTGATCCGTTCGAGCATGTTTTTCTTTGGGGATTCTCCTCCATTACACTTTTTTAGAAAGGGATTACACTTGGGCCATGCTTGAGTCGTTCCTCTTCTTCTTACTAAAACCGGTTTGAAAAAGTGAACCGTCCATTGAACCTTCTCGTTCAAATTAGCGTTCATGAAGTTTGTACGGAACCACGTTTCTTTAATTATCCTTTCTTCTTCAAAGCACCACCAAACTTTTGCCTCCTTTTTTAATTCCCTAATTTTCGCTTCACCCCCACCATTGCATCCTTCGACGAAGGGGTCGCATGTTGGCAAAGTTAGCGGTCACAGAAGCTCTGTTTCGTTCTTCATCTATGGAATCCTCTTCATCGTCAAACCAAAAGGACCCGTCTCTATCGCTTTCACAAGAGTCACATTCCTGTTCAAATCTTAAACACAAAGGGGTTTCATAGGCAAAAAGATCATCAGAAATTTTAAAGAGGTCACAAGGTTCCTCTTCACCCACAATGTCAGTAATTTTAGCTACTTTCTCAGTGGTTTGACATAAAATCCCGTTCATATCAAACATTACCCTATCATTATTAATTCCTAACAAAATTTCTCTTTCGAAAACCTTAATTTGGGCATGTGAAGTAGCAAGGAATGGTCTTCCTAAGATAATGTGTTCCGTAGGAACATTCGCCATATTCATCACCACAAAGTCGGTGGGGAATAAAAATTTGTCAACTTTAATAAACACATTTTCAACAATCCCTACTGGAGTTGTTCTAGTCATATCAGCCATTTCTAAAATCAGCTCGGTTTTTCTTAGACTTGTCAGCTTAAGGCTTTGAAATAGCAAAATTGGCATAACATTCACACTAGATCCTAAATCGGCTGATGCTGTTAAGTTAATTTTACCGGTAGTGCAGGGAAGAGTAAAACTTTCTGAGCTACTCTCCTTATCTGGTTACTGGCTTGGTGTACCTTCTTGTGGTTTGGTATTATCCTGGAAATATGAAACTCCACAAACTTGATTTGGATTATGAAAGTTTTCATCAGAGTTTTTTTACCTCTTCGTCAGCAAAGATTGCCTTGCAAGATCCTACAGACTTACTGGCTTGTTCCATTGACCTTTTCTGGTGGATATCTTCACTAAGTTTCCCAATCATGGCTTCAAGTTTCTTGAGGGAATCATCATGACTAAGAATAATTTTGTTAGTACTTTCTTGAAAACTCTTCAACAGTTCTTCTTGTTCTTTTTGTTTCTTGATTGAGTCTTCTAGGTACTTGTTGATCGTCTGCTCGAGATTGGATCTTCTCTCACCGTAAGGTACTCGATTGTAGTACCCAGGTGGTCCAACATGGTACCCAGTGCTATTTCCATTGTTCCCTTGAAAAGACCTGCTTTCACCATACTTGACTTCCTCAACCTTTTCATCTTCTTCGTTCAGTGGGGCAATCTTTGGCGAGGTGGGCTCCACCACAAGTCTCGCATCCTACTTGAATAGCATGCACATTCTCTTTCAACTTCTTCATGTCTCTTCCAAGACTCTCAAGCTTGTTATTGATAACCGCAATACCATCCAAACTTCCTCCCATGCTTCTACTGCTTCCTCCATCATGCCATTTTTTTGAATGGTCTGCCATGTCTTGAATAACTGCAAGGGCTTGAAGAGGAGTCATCCCAGGGATCGGCCCCTGAGAGTCAAGCATTTGCCTTGTGGCAATGTTGATTCCCTTGTAGAAGATGTTGACCATTTGTTGTTTATTGAGGTCATGAGTTGGACGTATGTAAAGGAGATCATTGTACCTTTCCCAAGCTTGATACAATGTCTCGTCACCGTCTTGCTTGAAGTTATGAATTTCTTTAAGCTGTTTTGCCGTCTTTGAAGGAGGGCAATAACGTTGGATGAATGCTCTCTTGAGTAGATCCCATGTACTAACGGTTCCAGCAGGCAACCGATCAATCCATCTTTTTGTGGCTCCTGTGAGTGTCATAGGAAACACTCGGAGCACAACTGCATTGTGAGAAACACTAGGAATGTTGAAAAGGCTCGCTATGTACAAGAAATTTTCAATATGCTCGTAAGCATCTTCGGTCTTGTTTTCGAAAAAAGGGTCTTTTCTAAATTCTCGTATGAATTGATTTTTGATCTCGAAGTGAACATCCTATCCAATAACCGGCCTAACCACACTAGGCCCTTGCTCTTCTCGCGTCAATGCGAGGTATTCTTCGAGGGTAAGTGTGTCGATGTCAACTTCACCCATGGTACCTGAAACTCGAAAAGAAATTATGAGATACAGAAAATTTAAACAAAAATTTAAAACTTAAACAAAATCCTAGAATAGCTCCCCGACAACGGCGCCAAAAACTTGATGCATGATTTCTGACCAGGTTTTAATATTTATAAGTTCTCGTCTACCTATGGTCTACCTAATGCACTAACGGGCAGTGTACCCGGTCGCATGTAGTGTAGCAATCGGTAAAGCCGAGGTCGTCCCAAGAGCTATGCGTGTGGATCTAATTTAAGTTCTAGTGTCACTGGTTTTAAAGGGGGTTTTTATAAATTGATTAATTAAACTAAAGAAATGAAATAAAACAAAAGCAATTAAACGTGGAAAAGATATAAATAGGGAGAAATGTGCTAGCCTAGTTACTAATCTTGTTATGTTATACTTATGTTTTCTAATTAGTGTTTTCTATCGCTCCACATGGGGGTTTAAGTCACTAGACTCAGTTGGTCAATTCGTCTAATCCTATTTTCTATAGCGTCTTATTCCGTAACCTAATGATTACAAGAGTTCGTGAGTTTACCCTATGGAAAAGTCATTAAGTGCCGCTACGATCTAAGACTTATTCAACGAAACCCGGCCTTTCGGATCTTAGGTTCCCTCTAACTTCTTAAGCATTTCAGTTTGGAAGATGATCGTTGGGTAAAATTCTCATGCAAGATAGTAATAGTCTTATGGTCAATTCTTACCACTACTCACAACCTGATTCACTAGGGTCAGTTGGTCAATTCTTCTAGCTTCCTAGATACTACCCAAACTTCCATGCTACCAAAACAAGGGTGTCCCAAAATAAGCAAAGAAAGTATACATATAAAGCGATAAAGAAACGAGAAAACTACATCATAACATTAACAATTTTATAACTAGGCTAACACCAAAGGTGTTTAGCCTCTCATATTAAAACATGCAGAAAATTTAATGTTTAACGTCATGAATGAAGACATGGAATTAAATACAATAATGTAATATGAAATACTAAAACTTATGTAGTGATAAGCGTGAATTCTCCCTTGGAAATGACTTGTATTGTTGATCCCAGTTATATACTTGATCGAATTTCCTTAGTTTGTAAAGGTTTAGTTACGCTAGGTAAACTAACACAACTAGTATAGAAACTGTATTGAATTTACTAAGGTTTATGCGGAATCTAAACAATAGTATTAAAAAGAACCATAACACAATAATAAACAAATCAACAGCATCAATATTATTAATTCGAATACTCTCTTAGTATTAGGGTTTACAACCTTGAAGCTATGAATAATACGTATGTAACTCAATGCCCTAGGACCTCTTTTTATAGACTAAAGAGTCCTAGTCGGCTTACAATTACTTTCTATACAAGATAAATCTTTAAAGAATCTTTTCTATACTTATCAAAACATTCTATCCATATCTAACCGACTCTAATACTCCAGCAGCACTAATAAACACTTAGCAGTACTAACTCTGTACTCTGGCAGCATTAAGACTTCAACAGTTGTAACTTAGTACTAGCAGCACTAAATGTTCTTCTAGAAGCATTAACTACTTAGAGTATTCTCCTTGAAGTCTTCCATCAGTTATAATATACTCTAGCAGTAGTAACTTTCATAAGCAGCTTTAACCTTCATAACTAGCAGCAGTGTTGGGAATTAAATATTCTGAAGATTAGTGTTGAGAGTTAAATGTTCACAAGGTTAGTACTGCTCAAGAAAATACACTAACAGTACTAACTGCTAAGTTAGTACTGCTAGTACAAAGAAGGTACTGCTAGTGCAAAAAGGAAAATTCTCTAATTGTCGATACTACTGCTAGTGTATTCATACTACTGCTAGTGTTGGAGTTTCTACTGCTAGTGCAAGAATACTACTGCTAGTGTATCAGATACTGCTATTGGAGTGAGTCATACTACTGCTGAATGGATAAGAATGAAGAAGATATTATTTGTATAAAATTCAATTATATACGGTAGATAATATCTTAGATATGTGATCAGTCAACAAGTTGTAAACACAGAACAAGTTGTTTCTTTGCTACTGACACACATAACAAGCAAGTACTTGACAAGACTTATCCATATTGTAAAGATCTCCTTTGTTCTATAAAAGGGAGATCTTAGCTTAGATTAAAGTGTGTGTCACTGTGTCACAATGTGAACACCAAAAGTGTGTGTGGGAAAACCAGGCGTAGGGTTTGGGTAGAAACCGTCTAGTTGTTAGTTTTGTTTAAGCCTCAAGGATCTTTGATCCTTGTTAGAGTGTAACCATGCTATATTTGATCACATAGCATTAGGGCTGTTGGTGTTGTTTGTCATCTCAAGGATCTTAGAATCCCTGTAACAGTCCATTGATGTAACCGTATTATGATAAATAATATTGAGAAGATATAGAGAAAGTTTGGCAAAACCTTGTTGTGATAATATTGATTCTATGTTTGAATATTCCGCCTATGTTATCATGTTCTCTAGATCAAGGTCTAAACAACCTAGAGTCCAAAACGGTCAAAGAACTTTTACAAAAGTTCACAATTGGTATCAGAGCAGGAGGCTCTCGATCTAGGGATTCTACAAGGTTTTGTAGAAGAAGAAGGAAGACAAATTCAATTTTGGTTTATTTTTGTAACTTTCTGCAGAACAGTTTTGCAAAGGCTATAGCTCATTCGTTAATCGTTGGATCGGGATAAAATTTTTGTTGAAGGTTCTTGGCAAATCAAGGAAGATTTTCACTGGAAGGATCTTCAATCTGAGCTTTAGATTGAAAGATATACATCATGGAAAAGTGCTGCAGAAACAGTTAAGGTATGGTTGAATTTTTGGTTTTCTTTCAAGGAATACACACACAAAGGGAAAGAACACACACACAGAGATGTTAGATTATGGTCTTAAAAGATTAAAGGCTCGTTATTATTTATTATTAATGAAGAAGGTTATTTGCTACTTATTTGAAGATGAAGTGAAATTTTTCAAGGTTGTGTTTTATCATACCTTTTGAAATAAGGTAACTTGTTCGTTCGTTCAAGTGACTACGAATTGACAAACACTTAAAGGAGTTACATTGTAGTGCTCAGTGTCTCATTGGAGATGAGTTTATTGTCAAGAGATTGCGGTCTCACTATACATCGAAGTTGGGTATACGTTCGAAGTCAGTTTTAGTACAAGATATAAGATACAAGGTTGTTTTCTTCTACTTCAGCATCAAATTGGAAATAATTAGTTTTCTTCAACAATATATAAAGCCTACAGATTTGAAGTGCATAAGTCTAGTAAAAGCATCATCATTTACTGAACAAGCTCAAGTTTCAGTTGATGGATGCTGGGAATAAGCTCTTTCAGTTTCAATTTCAGTTCACTATGTTTTTTTTATCACTTGCATGGCTTGCTGAGAAAGGTACTGCTAGTGTTAAAGACAAAGAAATGGAAAGCTCAGATCAAGATTCTGACTATGTAGTGTTTGAAAGATCTTCACAATCCTCATTTAATTCAAAAGAAACTTGATGATTTGGGATAAATCACAAGTTTAGGGGAGGATTGTTGGGAATTAAATGTTCTGAAGATTAGTGTTGAGAATTAAATGTTCACAAGGTTAGTACTGCTCAAGAAAATACACTAACAGTACTAACTGCTAAGTTAGTACTGCTAGTATAAAGAAGGTACTGCTAGTGCAAAAAGGAAAATTCTCTAAGTGTCGATACTACTGCTAGCGTATTCATACTACTGCTAGTGTTGGAGTTTTTACTGCAAGTGCAAGAATACTACTACTAGTGTATCAGATACTGCTGTTGGAGTGAGTCATACTACTGCTGAATGGATAAGAATGAAGAAGATATTATTTGTATAAAAGTCAATTATATACAGTAGATAATATCTTAGATATGTGATCAGTCAACAAGTTCTAAACACAGAACAAGTTGTTTCTTTGCTACTGACACACATAACAAGCAAGTACTTGACAAGAGTTATCCATATTGTAAAGATCTCCTTTGTTCTATAAAAGGGAGATCTTAGCTTAGATTAAAGTGTGTGTCACTGTGTTACAATGTGAACACCAAAAGTGTGTGTGGGAAAGCCAGGCGTAAGGTTTGGGTAGAAACCGTCTGGTTGTTAGTTTTGTTTAAGCCTCAAGGATCTTTGATCCCTGTTAGAGTGTAACCGTACTATATTTGATCACATAGCATTGGGGCTGTTGGTGTTGTTTGTCATCTCAAGGATCTTAGAATCCCTGTAATAGTCCATTGATGTAACCGTATTATGATAAATAATATTGAGAAGATATAGAGAAAGTTTGGCAAAACCTTGTTGTGATAATATTGATTCTATGTTTGAATATTACGCCTATGTTATCATGTTCTCTAGATCAAGGTCTAAACAACCTAGAGTCCAAAACGGTCAAAGAACTTTTACAAAAGTTTGCAAGCAGTAATGACTTAGAGCATTTTTCATTAATACCTGAGCAGTTGTAATCACATGAGCAGCCTTAATCATCTTGAGTAGCATTAATACCTTGGAATATTTAATTCCCAACATGTATGCTACTGGAAATCGTCCTCCTTGAAGCCCTTAATCATCTATTGTTTTTGTGTGTTGAGAGGATATGTAAAAATGCGGAATTAGGGCTTGTATTTATAGCCTCGACTAAGTTATGACGTAACCTCTAGGGTTAGTTACGCCGTAATCTTTGGATCTAGGACGATCTTATCTAAAGTGATGATATTACAGCGTAACCTAAAGATAGGTTACGAACGTAGAACACTCATTAACAATTTTACGCCGTAACCTTGCAATTGGTTACGTTGTAACTTGCTTGGACCACAAAATTCTTCTAAGTCTTGGAAACATATATACGGCGTAACTTATTGAAGAGTTACGCCGTAACATTGGTCAGCATTGAGTTTGGTCTTCTAGTGTTAATCCTAGTTACGGCGTAAGTAGAGTATGGATTTATGCCATAACTCTTATCTGGTCAGCATACTTTTGTGTATTTGCATTAAAAACCTTCCAAATCCGCGTCTCTTCGTTCCAATGCTCATAAGTAACCTGAAAATGAAATTTAAGCGAAGAAGAGTATATATTCAAGTAAAATGATACAAATGATGAGTATATTAGGGGAAAATTGACACTAAAATATCATGACTATTTGATGTTATCACATGGTCTGGATCATGTAAATTTCTTTAATGAAGTTGTGCATGAGGATCATGACATACCCAATGATGATTTAAATAAAACTGCAACACCTCATGTAGAAGGTATCAACTCTTCTCCGAATGGCAGCCCAACAATTGACCAAAATGAAAGTGATTTGGGGCACTTTCATGGTTCCAATGGTTTTGCCTTAGAGAATGAGAGGGCCGCAACTCATGAGAATGAAACTGAATTGGACCATTCAAATGAATCTGAAACTGCAAACTCTGAGGGTATCAATACAGATTTTCTAAACACATAAACAAATCAAAACTTTCACAATCAGCCTTTGAGAAGGTCTGAAAGATCATCTGTTTTTCCAAACAAATACAATGATTTTGTTGTTGATTCAAAAGTTAAGTATTGTCTTGAAAAGTTTGTTGGTTATTCAAAGTTAAGTTCTGAGAACTTATGTTATATAACTGAGTTAAATAAAACTTTTGAACCTAAAACATATCGGGAAGCCTGCAAGTTTCAACACTGGGTGGAGGCAATGAATAAGGAAATGAGAGCTTTATATAGTAATGATACTTTTGAAATTGTGGTATTTCCTGCTGGCATAAAAGCTATTGGTTCTAAATGGGTTTTTAAAATTAAGTATAAGTCTAGTGGTGAGGTTGATAGGTATCAGGCTAGACTTGTAGCTAAAGGTTTTAATAAAAAAGAAGGGGAAATTTTTGATGAAACATTTTCACCTGTTGTTAAAATTGTCACTATTAGATGTGTCATTAACTTAGTTGTTCAGCAGTCTTAGCCTATTTTTCAGCTTGATATAAATAATGCTTTTCTTTATGGTGATTTAGAGGAAACTGTTTATATGACTTTACTAGAAGGTTTCTTTGATGTGAATGACAATAGAGTTTGCAGACTTAAGAAATCACTGTATGGGTTGAAACAAGAACCTAGACAGTGGAATGTTAAGTTGACTTCTACATTACTTGAAAATGGTTTTAAAAAGAGTAAGAGTGACTATTCCTTGTTTACTAAAAGTAAATCAGGTAACTTTGTTGCTTTACTTGTTTATATTGATGACATTATTATTACTGGTAATAATCTTAATGAAATTGAAAACTTTAAAGTGTTTTTGAAAACAAAATTACAGATTAAAGATCTGGGAAAACTCAAGTATTTCTTGGATATTGAAGTTTTAGAAACTGAAAAAGGACTTTGTCTTTCTCTAAGAAAGTATTGTCTTGATATTTTGACTAAATTTGGTTTGCTTGCCTGCAAACCTTCTTTTACTCCTCTTGAAAATAATATTTCTGTTACTAATGAGCCTATTAAAAATGATCATGTTTTGAACAATATTACTGAGTATCAAAAGTTAATTGAAAAGTTGATCTATCTTACCCATACCATACCTGATATATCTTATTCAGTTCATTGTTTAAGTCAGTTTATGCATATACCTTTAAAATCTCATTTAAAGATTGCTTTAAAACTGTTAAGGTATTTAAAGGGTTCACCTAGGTTGGGTATTCATATTGCTAAGTCTACAAATTCTTCTCTTGAAGCATTTGTAGATGCAGATTTGGCAAAATGTATTGTTACAAGAAAATCAGTAACAGGTTTTTATTTGTTTTTAAATGGCTCATTGGGTTCATGGAAGAGTAAAAAACAAAATACCCCCTCTAAATCATCTGCAGAAGCTGAATACAAAGCTTTAGCTTCTGTAACTTCAGAGATTGTTTGGGTCCTTAAAGTTTTAAAGGACTTGAACTGGGAACATTTTATTCCTGTAAAAGTTTTTTGTGATAGTCAAGCTGTTATTAAGATAGCAGCTAATCCTGTGTTCCATGAAAGAAATAAACACTTGGAAATTGATTTAAACTTTGTAAGAGATAAAATCTTGGCAGGTGTTTTAGAAACAAAAAAGATCATACCAGCAGATCAAATTGCTGATATTTTTACAAAAGGACTTGATAAGTTTCAACGTCAAAAATTGGTTTCAAATATGGGTTTATATAATGTTTTCCAGGCTGAGATTAAGGGGGGGGGGGGGGGATGTTGAAATAAGTAATCTTGTCCTGGAATAACTACAAGGATTTATTGTGTCACTTTTACATTCTCAGGTTAAGCTGTTAGATACTTTGGGAGCTTGGTGTGTAGAGCTGAAGAGTTAAAGGGCTATTGTTTTCAAGCTAGAAGTTTAGTCGGTTAGGGCTGTATAAAAGAAAAAAAGACAAAGAAGGCTATTCATAACTCATCTCCCGTTTTCTCTCTCTGCTCTCAAAAGCTCTCTCATAGTTATAAACCTTAGATTGATTGTTATTGAATCTGATCACCTTGATCAGTTCAAGTTGTTATAGATTGTTGTTTACTTTCTGATTGAGATAAGATTGTTGTGTACTTGTGATTAGCTGACTAAGATCAGTTTGTTGTGTTGATTGATTTCTTGAGTAATAAAACTTGTTTTTCTGGATTCAATTGTGTTTCTTTACATAGCGTCTTGTTAGTTGCTTTTTGTTTATATATATATTTTTTCTGCCGTTAAAAAAGAAACCAAACTAACAAACTTCACACCATCATACACAGTAATCGGAACTCCTTTATCAATTTCACAACTGTACACATGGTATGCGTTACTCGATTAGAATCATTTCATACATCTAGTATTCACCTTAATGCGAGCTAGCGAACCTTTTCTCAAAACCAGAAAAGTCGTATTTAATGAAAATGTCATGTTTGATCATGTTTATGTACAACATGATTTCACAAATTTACCGGGTATTATTAAAAATTTAAAACAAACAACTTTCCATTCTTTTGGTCTTTTAGTAATTCGAACTACGATACAAATTAACAATGTGTCTAAATTGGGTAGTGGATCCTCAAAACTAGGGAATTATTGGAAGAAATGGGGGAAAGTGTAAAGTAAATCAATACTAACTACATCGATAATATTATAATGGCAACCTTTAACTTATTATAGAAAACGTTACGTTATTTAATGTTATAAAAAGCTCCTCCATTGTAATTATTTTTGGGAGTAATATAGTCTTTCAGCTTTCATTAAAAAAATTTAGTGAAAGTAAAATATTGTTTATCTTTACAAAATTGTTGAGCATAACAAAATTATTGGTTTGACGAGTGACTCCAACATAAGGATTTTTTTTGAGCAGCAACAAAGTTTTTCATAATTAATCTATTACACATATTTTCACCACCTGTACTCACAACCATTTAATTTATATTAAACCATATGCAAACCTTCTCTAAATACGGTATTTTAGTTAGTGTTCAATTCTTTTTTACAAACCATACGAAATTGAAATCAAACTAATGAATTATTACATCCAGTTTAATAAAGACGTTCGGGTTAAGAATGTAAGCGTCCAATAATAACCCCAAAACTGCACTTAAAATTTAATGCAACTAATATACAAAAAGAACTAAAATCAAATCCATATTTAAACATAATCAATATCAATTACTTCTAACCACCGCTAGCTAACCTTAGTTTAATAAGATATACTCATTATATTCCAATAATTTCAATAAATCCCAAAAATCATTTAATTCCTTAAACAACACATAATTCCAACCTTTTTAGTAATTACAACAGAACCATATATTTGTCTTTTATTTTTGTTTGCAGTGTAGGCCCCACTTCCACTATTTCAGTAGCAAGAACCTTTTAACCCGGATTTCTGACACAAACCAAACACAAAAACACATTCAAAGTAGAATGAAGGAACCAGCAAACTGTCATGCCAATGAAGGTGAACTCTCTTAATTTTTATGCTCATATATATTCTTTTCCTAACGGCAACTAACTATGTCAGAATATATGCATCACAAATCTATCTCACATGTCGTGAGCCCGACTTAAACTTGCAATCATTTGGTTGAGAAGCTTCTGACACGACATGATTACGATTGTGATATAAGCCCTTTGGTCATGTTCTCATATTATAACAGCCAGCATGTAGAAAGTTATACCTCGTAAAGAGACTGCTTTTAGAAAAACCATTAACGATGTTTTTTTTTAATAAAAATTTAGGTGGTGAGAAGAAGATAATGAATATGGAGCTATGGCAAGCGTGTGCTGGACCGTTAGTTAATTTACCAGCAGCTGGTACACATGTTGTTTATTTTCCTCAAGGACATAGTGAACAGGTTTGTGTCAAACTTTGTGTCCTTTTTTTTTTTTTTTTTTTTTGAGTTGCTAACATGCGCTACCTCGAACTACATGCTAAAGTACGCCGTTTTAGTGAAATCTGTACAGTACAAGTGTTTATGAATTGAGTAATGCTAGATCCACATAAATTTTACACAAAAAAATCTACACAAAGATGTGGCTATGTGTGATTGGTAGCTTTTGCTACAATTTCTCTTTCTTTCTTTTGATTAGCCCAATAACACATAGCCACATCATCGGGTGGATTTTTTTTTGTGTTAAACTTATGTGGAACTAGCATTCCCCTTATGCTTTTGACTAGGTAATAGGTGTCAATAGGTTGATAAAGCATGTATTATGTCATAAAACTGTGCTTTTGTGCTTTGGGTATCTTGTACGGAGCAACTTTTTTTTAATGCAAAAAAGGCAAGTTAATCTTAGGTTGCGTGTCTTTTAAGATGTTTTATGTTTGATATGCATAATCATGACTATGGGAGAAGAGGTGAATTTGAAGTCTTTAAGATATAAGAAGTGATAATTAGATAAAAATAATAATCTACAAAATTTAAGAGGAAAAAAAAAAGTCATTTTTTGCCTCTTATGTCTAAAAATAAACAAATACACTTCTTTCATTTTCTTTTCCGGCTTGCAGACATGAGAGGAAAAACCAACACACTTGTTTCATTTCCTCTTACCGCCTGCAGACATAAGTGGAAAAAACAAACGCACTTTTTTGATTTCCTCTTTCCGCTCGCAGAAAAAAGTGAAAATAAGTGCTTCATTCTAAAAAACAAACAATGCCTTAGTTGGACTTGTTTTGGTTGTTTGTCCAGGCTTATTTAGTGGCTTAAGAATGGGTGCGTTTTGACGTGTTGTGCACCACCACCACGCGTAGTGCACTATTACACCATCATTATGACCACGCGTAGTAGTGTGTTTTTTCTTCTAAATCCGTGGTGGCAACGATCGAATGGTGAACCAAAATGTATGTGTTTGTGAGTGTGTGTGGTGGTGTTGGTTTGGTTTTGATTTGGTGGTCATTACTATGGCTGTTCGGTTTGGTGGTGAAGTGAAAAACTAATGTGCGGCAGTGGTGCATGTTCATATTACATTAGGTGTAATGATCTTATTGAAAGTTTGATATGCTCATAAGCTTATTTTTGTTGGCTTATAAGCTTATCCACTTGAGCTCACGAGCTTGCAATGTTTATAAGCTCAAATGAATAAGCTCATAAGTCAAAAAAATTAAGCTTACGCGCTTATTCAATTCTCAATAAGCTCATAAGCTTATCAAATTAGATAAGTACCACCTCAAAAAATGTTTTAGTATAAGACTTTTATATTTGTACTTTACCTTTTATCAAAAAAAAGAAAAAAAAAGCGTGAATTAGTGGGAACACCCTGACCGTGGGTGCCTTTTGGCACCAGCCATTAGAGTGAGCAAGAGCCGAGACTCGAACCCTTGACCTTTTATCCACAAAATCTCTCCGGTGAGCCCATGGGTTTTCGGAGGTGGGTACCAAGCCAAAGCCCTTTGGTTACTTTACCTTTTATCATCTTACCTCGTTAGCGCAAATACTAAATATGGGCCTATGAGCTTATTATTTATAAGGCATAAGCTACATATAAGCTTAGACAAACACCCCCTAAGTAGTTGGTAATAAATTAAACTGATAGCTGCTAAGGTAGAATATTCTTTACATTATAGACTTTGTATTTTAATGAAAATGCAGATAAGTTAGAATCATGTTCTTGTAGCAATGCTTTTTTCTTTTCCTGGTAGACTATGATTCATAACTTGCATAAAGATGTTCGGAACACCTAGTAAATGTCGTCTGACGAAGCCAAGCCGGTACATAATAATTAACCAAAAAATCCGTCGTTCTAACTTTGTTTTGTGACTTCTAATGATAAAGAATTGTTATGCTTTAAACGAAATAACTACAATGATTTAAAAAAACATTAGAAGAAAGTTTACTGAGATTACAAAACAATCAAAATTTTAAAGCATTATGCATTTTTTTTATAATCAGTTTTGAATTTTGTTTTGTGGGTGAAGGGAGTTACATGATGTTATCGAAATTCATCTGATCATATCCATGTTTTCTTGTAGGACCAGCCCCGAATTTCCCATTTTAAATTGATTTCTGCTGTGTTCGATAATCTTATATTGAACTATGTTTTCTATGGAAGTTATTTGTGCATGAAATAGTTATTACTTAAAAAGTACAGCTTATGATAAATGAGTTACAAGTATGATCTTCATATTTGCTAGTAGGGACTACCATACTTATCTGATACTATTGTATATCTTGTAAATATGTGAAAATTTTCCATATGATTTGTAGTTTCTGTTATCGTCATCACCATACTTATGGTATGGTAAACCCCACAAACGAATAAGGTTGTTATGCATCGTGATTTACTACCTACTAAAATGTGGTTTGGTGAATTAAATGTATGTACCAAGTGTTTTGACACAGGTAGGCTTATTCGTGTATGAAGCTTTAACCTAATGCAGGTTCATTTTAGATGGGGATAGTTTTGTACTTATGTTAATTCAAATCCTTAACTAATCGTAGATAGACACATTAGGGAATTTAATATAAGCTATTATAAGAAAGTTCATATATCAATTAATAGAAAAAACAGTAATTTTTTAATAGTTTCATAGGTATGATAAATGTTTTCAGGTTGCTGCATCTATGAACAAGGGTATGGATGCTCAGATTCCAACTTATCCTAATCTTCAGTCGAAGTTGTTATGCATCCTTCGCAATGTCACATTGCATGTATGCCGGTTTGTTATTTAATAGTATGTTTCCTTAAAAATTTCACGATTCAGATGTATATAATGAGAAAAATCTCTGACCTTTATTATGGTGCTTGCTGTTCTTACCATTTAGGCAGATCCCGAGACAGATGAAGTATATGCTAAGATGACACTTCAACCTGTTCCTGCGGTATGGAAGTTAATAGAACAATTTGAATACACGATGAAAGTTGCAATATTTTTCTTTTGTAGAAACTATTCAAGTTAAAATAAAGTATTTCCCTATTATTACTGCAAAATGACTTAATGGTATTGCCGTATTGACTAAGGTCACATAATGATTTTATTTTTATTGAAAGGTATCGGATATTAAGAATAGTTGAATAGCCGGAACACTGTTTTTACCTAACGTGTCAAGTCAAATGCTGTAATTCTCATTCAGTGCTTTTCGAAATATGAACCAACCCATAACTGAATACATATACTATGTAGTTTGACAAGGAAGCATTATTGCGGTCTGATCTGTCGATGAAAGCATATAAGCCACAAACAGAGTTCTTTTGCAAGAATCTGACAGCAAGTGATACAAGCACACATGGAGGATTTTCTGTACCTCGCAGAGCAGCCGAGAAAATCTTTCCGCCTCTGGTAATCATTTTCGGTTCAGTATTGGGTAGTTGTTGCCTAGTTGATGATACATGAAATCTTTAATGAATGCATGAATCTAGGATTTTTCAATGCAACCACCTGCACAAGAACTCGTGGCACGAGATTTACATGATTATCAATGGACATTTCGCCATATCTTTCGTGGTATGTTGGTCTTACTTTTCCTGAGCCAATCGTTCCATCACAGACTTTTTAAAATCCACATGTTTAAATATTCAGGGCAGCCAAAGCGACACTTGCTCACAACTGGTTGGAGCCTATTTGTTGGTGGAAAGAGACTTGCTGCAGGAGATTCAGTCTTATTTATTAGGTAATCCTTACCTATCATATCAACACTCGTGTGTTAATATAAGTTCTCTTTTCGGTTCATCTCTTTACATGTTCATTTTATGGTCCCATATGTGTGACATTTTATGTCGTTAAGCAGGGATCATAAGCAGCAGCTTTTATTGGGGATTAGACGAGCTACCACGCTACAAGCTAATATGTCATCATCAGTTTTGACCAGTGATAGCATGCACATTGGAGTCTTGGCTGCTGCTGCCCATGCAGCTGCAAACAACAGTCCGTTCACCGTGTTTTATAATCCAAGGCATATCACTATTTCCTATAAATATCAAATTGCTACAGCTGTTTAACTACAAAAAGGGATAAAAAAAAATATATACATTCTATACCTTAAAGACAATTTAACTTTGAATGCAGGACTAGTCCATCAGAATTTGTTATTCCGTTAGCTAAGTACTACAAAGCAGTGTGTAATAACCAATTATCCCTTGGCATGCGTTTCCGTATGACGTTTGAGACTGAAGAGTCAGGAACAAGAAGGTAAGAAGGTGTAACCATATAAGTTTCAACTTCTAATCCAAGTATCTGTGGTTCTTACGTCAGGTAGTACATTATGCAGGTTTATGGGCACCATTACAGGTATTGGTGATCTGGATGGTTTGAGATGGAAGAACTCACAGTGGCGTAACATACAGGTATTTAAATCAAAACACTCTCACACACATAAAGATACGTATAGAGGTGGGATTCTCGGCCCATTTACTTATGAACGGGTCTATTTGTATGGATTATGATTTATCCTAATGGGTCAAAAAGTTTTTTGCTAAAAGAGAAACACGTCAAATGGGTAAGATGTGTCAAACGGGTTTCAAATTTGCTCAAAGCATATTGAATGTTTTCAGCCTCCTGAATGTGCTAATTTAATGTTCTGGATTATTATTGTACTAGTTACTTAGTGTTTTGAAAGGACTTGTTTAAAGCAGACCACACATGACCTGTTACTAACCCACCAATATTGAAACCTCCATACTTAAGAATGTAACCATTTATCTTACTGAGTAGGTAGGCTGGGACGAGTCAACTACCGGTGAAAAGCCCAACCGAGTTTCAGTTTGGGAGATTGAACCTGTTACGGCTCCGTTTTACATATGCCCCTCTCCTTTTTACGGATTGAACCATCCAAGACAACCCGGAATTACAGGTATATAGATAACTAAGTTCTCCAGGCCGGTCCAATTTTGATTTAACTGGTTAAGGGAAATATTTAACTATCAACCTAAATAGTACAGTTCTTTGTGATAGAACCCGGATATTCTCTTTGAGATCTTAACTTCCTAATGACAATTAACGACCAGCACATGTTAAACAAGAAGAATCTCATAATGATTTACAAATTGATGTCTAAATGTACAGAAGATCAATCTGCTGGCCTAGACAATTTGTACAAAAGACCAAGGCCTTCGCTTGGTGAGGATACGTCAATGAAGGATTCTGGTCTAAGCTTAGTTCAATGGATGAATATGCAACAAAGCTCGTTACAACCCAACTACATGAACTCATCGCCTGGACCTGTTCTGCAGAACTATGGTGGACCAGATGTTTCACGACAGATGATACATGACAGCTTACAGTTCAATGGTCAAAGGCCAACAACACAGCTTGATCAGGTACAAATGCAAACCATGCCTTCCACCATAAACCCATTAGTCTCCATGATGCACCCACAACAACAGATGCTTGGTCTGAGTCCTCAAACGATCAGACACAATGTGATCAATCAGTCACAACCTCAGAATCAAGGTCAGTCCCAAATCCAATCTCAGAACATTCTTCAGCAAAAGTCATCAGTACAAAACCATCAGAAACAATTCGGCCAAAGTCAAAGACAAAGTCAATGTCAACAGAAAAGCTTGTTGCAACCTCAGTTTCCTGATCAACAACAATTACAGGTGCAAGAGAATCAACTTCAACCGTTACACAAGCATCATCACCAACAACAATCACTTTTAGCCCCCCAAGATCAGCAAAAACAAATGAATATGTGGTTTCCTCATGTTTCTCAGAAACCAAAGCTTCATCATCAGGCACCAATGGATAATTTCTTGACATATGGTGACGGTTTATTGATTGCAGGCACAGGAAATCAGTCTAGGGTAACCGATGATGGTCCATCATGTTCCACCTCACCATCAGCAAATGATGGCCCGCTCATGCTTCCATCAGTAGTTGATGGTAGATCCTATAAGAGCACTAGTATAGGTGTCGAAGAGATGGCTCAAGCTTCCGCTCAGTTATTGAATACCAGTGGCTTAGAAACCGTGTTACCAAACGTTGACTTTGTTAAAGATTTGCAGCCAAAATCTGATCTGAAGCCTTTGACCAACACCTTAGAGAGTCAAAACAAAGGATTTATATCCCCACAAGCATACTTAAATCATGTTGGAACCCAGGTAGATTACTTAGACAGTTCGTCTTCAGGAACTTCAGTTTGTGTTTCGCAAAATGATCATTTAGTACACTCGCACTCCATTCATCAGTCTTTCAATACAATTCAAGGTGATTCTGAAACACATATTCCGTTTGGGTCAAACAACGAAAACCATTTGGGTCTGTCACCGATGATACCCAATCCTTCAATCACAGAAAGAATGATGGATTCTGGTCAGGATTTCCAAAATAATACCGGGTATGAAAATCCCACGAACGAAAATCAACCAGAACTCTCGTCATCCACGTCTTTTGGAGTTCCAGATATGACTTTCAACTCCATTGATTCCACAATGAATGGTCACGATTTGTTGAATACTGGTGTCTGGGCTCCGATGACACAACCTTTTCAACGTATGCGGACATATACAAAGGTACATTGTTAAATGTCTGCAACATCTGTTTAATAATCTTCCATTCTTGTAAACGTGTGAGTTTACTTATGGTTATTTGCATACAGGTACACAAGCGTGGAGCAGTTGGAAGATCTATTGATATTTCTGCATATTCAGGCTATAGGGAACTCAAAGATGACCTGGCTCGACGATTTGGTTTAGAGGGACAACTGGAGGATTGGAAAAGGATTGGCTGGAAGCTTGTCTATGTTGATCATGAGAATGATGTTCTCCTGGTTGGAGATGACCATTGGGAGTAAGTCCACAGTTCTCTTATATTGACATTGTCTAGAGCGTGGCAAGATGGGCAGGTCGAGTGGGTTGGGTAAAAGGTCAATACAGGTTAAAATGAGAATATTATTTAGTACGGTCAAAGCGAGCGGAGACGGGTTTGGTGGACCGGCTAACACTTTGTGACCATCTATTTTTAGTAATATCAATATAGATGGTTGTCTGCATTGAAAATAGACATATGCAACTTTCAACCTGGTAGACCCCTTTTAGCAATTTTGACCCATTATCATAAGTCATTTGGTCAGAATTTCCACTTGTAAAAACAGTTGAAAATTTATCAGACAACATCGTTAACCCCCATTTGTGCTATTATGATCATGAATTCAGGGAGTTTGTAAGCTGTGTGCACTGCATCAAGATTTTGTCACCTCAAGAAGTACAACAGATGAGCTTGGCTGGAGATTTTGGCAGGAGCAGTGTCCTCCCAAATCAAACGTGCAGCAGCTCAGACTTGTAGAAAGGTTTAGCCTCTAGAAAATGAGTCATCTTTCCATTAGAGGTTTATTGGTATAGTCGCACACGGAACCCATCTTATACTTTCTTAGCCGGCTTTTATATAGCCTCAAAGTGTTCTTTCGTCCACAAATATGTTTTGATTCAACACTGATACATATATTGGTTTAAAAGGAAGTATATTTTAAATGCAATCTTATTCTGAACATGATCATGGTAGCAATGTAGTGCAGTTTTATCCTTTTTGATCTTCTGTACAGAAGATTTAGCATATACATTTTAGAAAGTTAATATCTTGGATATTTGTAGTACGTCGAACTATACCTGCTTATCGTTTCAATATATTGAGTTCTCCGGAGTGTGGAGTTGGGTGGAACTATCAAATAGAATATTAATAGACAAATGTATCAGAGCATATGTTTAGCTATACATTTAGATAAGAAAAACTTATTGCGAAACACAAAGACATACTTGTTACATTAAGTTAGAGCTGGACAACATGCACCAAAAAGAGCCTGGATTTTAAACCTCTTTTTTGCAAGGCCATGCACATTTTTGTTTTTCTTATAAAATTTTATCTGACTCGAACAAATTTGACCAAAACTACTTTCAATTTTAACTTTTATTGGTCAATTAAGAAGCTGAGGGTAACCATGGTTTCCAACCTTTAAACATATGATAGAAACTGATATTCAAGTTCAACCAAATTGTGTCACTAGATTGCGTGTATAAGAATAATATAGTGGTGCATTATAATGATATGGTCTAAGAATAATATTATATATAAGGTAACCAATCAAATATACTAAAGAAGTTGTGAATGAACAAATGAGTATTTATATGTTGTGCCAGGCCATTCAACTAATTGTCTAATTTGCTCACCAATAGGCCCAAACAACTATTGAGCCATCATTTTGTTTGTCTAATCAAGCTCATGACATGCATTATTGGGTGCTATTAGGCCCAAAAATGAAAAATAAAATGTTGGCCTAACAAAGCTCTTGCACATTCGTTGAACTAACTGATAAGCCAAGCATCTTACGTTATTAACCATTTTGACAGATATATGATTTACTACACATGGTATATTGATAATGCAATAGTATGATAACACCAATTTCCCTATGGTTCCATCATTCACCCCCTCCGATGATTTCCTTGACACCTCTCCCTCCCTATAACCTGACATATTATACATAACCCTCAAAATCCCCCGGATACTACACAAACAACAACACCCAGCCCAACACCCACTAAACCACTCGGCCCAAACACTCCAGCACAACCTCTTAAACCCGGCCCACATCCTGGCTTCCCACCTCTGCCCCACACGACCAGCACCTCCAGCCAGCCCAACAACATTTTGGCCCAATCTACTCCACTTAACCCAACAACCCAACCCACATCCACTGCTGCCCAATAATCAATCCAAAACAAACCCTCCCTCTCACACTCACCCTATTGTCACTCGAGCTCAAGATGGCACTTGAAAAGCCACTCAATGCTTCACCCTCCACACCTCTCATATTTCTACGATTCCTAAATCTCTGTCCATTGCCTTATCCGATCCTAATTCCCTTATTCATTCACACCGTCCTCAGTCATGCATTTCTTAATGGTGAATAGACACTGGCCAATTCATTGGCTTGACGTTAAGAATGCATTTCTTAATGGTGACCCATCAAAGACGATTTATATGTATCAGCCCCCATGATCTTTGGAGTCTAGATATCTACATCACATATGTCATCTTCAGCAATCTCTATGGGTTGAAGCAACCACCTCGTGCTTGGTTTCATCATTTTGCAGCTTATGCCAACTGAGTAGGATTCTTTACTAGTCATTGTGATTCTTCTTTCTTTATTTGTAGATCAGGTTCTAACATTTTTTATTGATTTATGTGGATGATATTGTTCTCACAACTTCTTCTATAGCTTTGCTTCAGCACATTATTTCGTCTTTACACATGTAATTTGATATGACAGATTTGGATGCTTTTAATTATTTCCTAAGGATTTTTGTTACTCGTCATTCTACAAGGATGTTTCTATCAAACGATCAATATGTTAGTTGAATTACTTGAGCAGGCTCACATGCTTAACTACAACCCTACTCGGATTCCTGCTGACATTGAGTCTAAGCTGGGTCCCGAGGGGACTCCCGTTTCTGACCCTACTTTATATGGTAGTCTTGCAGGTGGTCTTCAGTATCTCATATTTACTCGCTCTGGTCTCTCCTATGTTGTGGAACAAATTTGTCTATATATGCATGATCTGTTACACCATAAAACCGAGTTTTAATCCTTTATTTACTAAAGTGCCATTGAAATAGTTTGACAAATACTTTTATCGATCTAAAGCTTTAATATGATTGGTTAGTCAATAAGTGGTAATGTGAAAGTCAAACCTTAAGTCAAAATATGTGTATTATAGTTTTAGAAAGTTTATTGTAACCAAACTATAAGATAAAAGGACTTGAGAGGTCTTAGTTCCAATTAGGCAAAGTTACAACTAATTTATGGCTAGACACTTCCATAGAAGTCCAAAATTATTTACATGTGTATAGGTGTGTTTGGGTGTGTCGGCTTAGAACAAAGGAGGAGGGAGAACCATGAAATTTTGGTGATCAATTGAAGAAAGATAAAGGCTCTAATCAAGGAGATAAATATTAATTAAGATCCTATGCAAGTAAGTAATACCTATTCTTGATTTAATTGAGTTAGGGTTTATAAGCCAAATTGGGAGTTTGGGTAAATGGTGTTTTAAAGTAAATTATGGTTGGGACAATTTGTATTGAATAAAGTTAGTAATTTTTATTTATTTATTTATTTATTTTGGGGGGGGGGGGGGGGGGCGTGTTCATCATACGATCAAGATATCATATGATGATTAAAATGATAAAGGGTATGTTAATTGTTATACCATTGTTTTAATATGAAGTGTTTATGATTGTGATAATTGTGGCTTAGGAAGCAAGGGTGGATGATGATAATTTGTTGGTAAACTAGCTTGGATGTGAGGTAAATAACAATTGCCGAATAATTGTTAGTGTGATACTATGAGTTTACGTGATATGAAGTCTAGGGAACATTAATCGATGTCTAAGAAAATGTGGATGTATGTTATAGTAGTGATAGCGAAGCGTGAGTAAATGAGAATGCTTGTTATAGTATGATTGCATAAATACTTGACTAGAGAACTAATAAGACATGAAGTTTTAGACAATTGAAATAAAGAGTATGATTATGTGGTAACTAATGACCAACATAAATAGTGTTTCATGTGTAATGAATGATTAAATGTGTAGTAATAGAGATGGGTTGGTAAGTCACTTTCTATCTTTCTTGGGGAAAAAGTAGGTCACAAGATTAAGGGTTTTTCTCTCCCCTTGGGAGAGAAAAAAGAGATTCCGGCCGCCATCAAATCCCTAACCGTTCATTCCATATAACTCGATTCCTCTTGTTCATTACTCCTAGATCTATCATCTATGATCGTTCTTAGAGGCTTAAACAATTGTGTTTTGAGTTTTCTTGAGGATTTTATGGGATTGCGGTCGGAATGCTTTGTCTACTGACACCCTCTTTTTCTTGTGGCTGATTTGTGTGGTGGGATGGCACGTCTTGCTGTTATTGGAACCCTATCACTTTTTGTTTTAGGGATTTGGATTGATTGATCTGTTTGATTAATTTATCGAATCATGTTTTTGAATCTTGTTTCTTATGGATTCGATTGGAGGCACAGCTTGTTTCAGCCGTTGTTATTATCAAGACCCTTACTGCTGTTAGGGTCTCATGCGTATTAGCCCTAGATCTTTATGATTTAGGGTTTCATGCGGATTGGTTCATGAGTTGCTGGAGGGGTGAGGTCTGATCATGCATACTCTAGGCCCTGGTTGGTCTTGTACATGTGTTTGGATGTATGGAATGCATATTACAAATCTCCTACAGGTATTGACTCTTTGTTCGTCTTTATGGAAGTTAGCCGCGAAGGCTATTTGGAATTGGCTTCAATGTCAGATTTAAGACTCAAGTGAACTGGAGCAATTATTTGGCCTATTCATACCAGCTATGGGGATGGAGTGGCTATTCGGTTGGTGAGTTCCTGGCCTGTTATTGGCTATCTAGAAAGTTGGTTACTGCTTCTTTCTTTGTTAGTAATAAGAATGGTTGTGTCATTCTTTATCAGTGGTTTGGTTAGTAGCTTGTTGTAAGCTTGTGCATGAGTTTGGTTTTTCATTCTCATGCCGTTTGGTTTGTTACACTACGGTGCATTCTTATTGCCCATGTAATGGGCTGGGTTGTAGGACTTCACCTTCACCTTTTGTACTTCAACGATTTTTGGTGTAATACATTTACCGGGGAAACCCTTTACCCAAAAAAATAGAGATGGGTTGGTAATGAGTTAAAGTACTTCATGCGTAAGCATAATGTGTAATAAAGTTGGGTATGTTATAGTATGATGCGTAGAAGGTAAGATTGAATTAATATGTCTTGCTTGTAATATGGTGAATGATGTGAATGTGTTAAAGGTGTGATGTCTTAGTGAAGGTCATAGAAATGGGATAAGACATTTTGATAACTAAACTATGATAGTAGAACATGAGTAAACTGATGAATAGAGGTGATGTATTAAAAACGGTTGCGCTAGAAATCGTAGGTGATATTAAACACACAAGATGAATTATAAAGCATGAATAGAATAATGCTTATATATTGGAATGTGTATGAGGAGTAAATATAGATTAGTGAGTGCGTTATAGATAAACCTATGTAAGGTTTATATGTGAGTAAAGTCGAATAGACTAAATGTGTAATAGTATAAATGGTGAATGGGGTCAACTTGGGGTTGACGGAGAAATGTAAAGTGCGTTATGAGAACACATAGAAAGTGTGTGAATTATAAAATGGACAAGTATCATATAGATCTTGTCTTAAATTAAATGGGAGCAATGGTGTGTTCATTAAAAATTTCTTAAGGAAATAAAAATTGGAAATGGTGGAAGTACTTTTGATAAAAGTATATGAAGGGTAAAATGTGTACAAATGGTTAAAGAGTTAATGGCTTGGATCCTTATGTTGTTATAGATGACTCGGGAAAGCGTTATAATGGTTGTTACAGAAACCCACCGGCGGGATGCGTTATAGTAAAACCTATGGAATGTGCTATAGAAATCCTAATGATGTGTTATAGTTTCACTCTTTATAAGTTGAATATGTGTTATAGCCCCGAGTAAGTGAGTAAGTGTTATAGAAATCCTTCGGGATGAGTAAATTGCCTTCAAGGACAAATATTGCCTACTTCTTTGGCATGTGTTGTAGTCCCTTCCGGGAAATGTTATAGTAAGATGGATCCGAGGCTAGAAATGAGAAAAGTGAAAGTAGAAAACCGTTGACCTTTGTCAATGAATGCGAAGTACGGAAAGATAAGAAGAGGTACTAGGAGTATGAGTGTTAGTCAGAAATGTATAAGTCGGATGATTTATAATTTACTTATTTAAATGGATTGGGACGTCTCTTTATTTAAATAAAAAACTGTGAACAAGTGTGCTTTTGTGTTCCCGATATGGCATGAGTACAGGTAGGAAGATAGAAATGGAAACTAAACAAATTAGATGTTGTAAACAAATAAGATAAGTGTGAAATGAGCTAGTGACAATCTTAAGGTTAAGATGAATAGGCGGGACCTACATTATAGGTGTCTTGAGTAAAGATTAATGGATTAAGAGTTTGAGTTGAGGTTATAGAGTGTCTTGAGACATAGGCTAGAATGTGAGAATAACCGTGATAGATGCTAAGTGGTATTAGCACATTTATGAAATGAGGGAATGTTGGTCAAAGTTTGACTTATATAAAATCAAAATAGTAAAATTTTCAAGTGACATGTAGTCCTTGTAGAAAATTTTAGAAAAGTAATGAATCAGAACGTGCTGTTATAGTGAAAAAGTTGATAGAATGATAGTATGGCTATGGCAAATTGTGACAAGAATGACATAGTTTCACTAGAAAGGGGGCGACTTAGAATAGAAATATGAATGAAATAGTGTGTTGAAAGGCAAATAGCTAAGTTATATTTTTGTTCGAGTTGCAAAGTCATAAATATTGTTGCAGTCGAAAGGATAAGTTTTTGGACGCGTTAAGATTAAATGTGGTTAGGATGTGGATAAGTTTTGTGTATGGACACAAACGTTAGGTAAATAGATTTCAATGACGAAATCTAAATAAGGGGGTAGATTTGTTACACCCCAAAACCGGGTTTTAAGCGTTTATCTACTTAAGTGTCATTGAAATAGTTTGATTAAGACTTTTATGGATCTAAAGCTTTAATATGATTGGTTTGTCAATAAGTGGTAATGTAGAAATCAAACCTTAAGTCAAAATATGTGTATTATAGTTTTAGAAAGTTTATTGTGGTCAAACTATAAGGTAAAAGGACTTGAGGGGTCTTAGTTGCCAATTAGGCAAAGTTACAACTAATTATGGCTAGAGACTTCCATAGAAGTCCAGAATTATTTAGAAGTGTATAGGTGTATTTGGGTGTGTCGGATTAGAACAAAGGAGGAGGGAGAACCATGAAAATTTGGTGATCAACTGAAGAAAGATGAAGGCTCTAATCAAGGAGATAAATCTTAATTAAGATCCTATGCAAGTAAGTAATGCCTATTCTTGATTTAAATGAGTTAGGGTTTATAAGCTAAATTAGTAGTTTGGGTAATTGGTGTTTTAAAGTAAACTAATAAGGTTATAGTAATTATGGGACAAGTTGTATTGATTAAAGTTAGTAATTTTTTTTTTGGGGGGGGGGGGTGTTCATCATATGATCATATGATAATTAAGAATGATAAAGGGTATGTTAATTGTTATAGTATTGTTTTAGTATGAAGTGTTTATGATTGTGATAATTGTGGTTTAGGAAGCAAAGGTGGATGATGATGGTGATTTGTTGGTAAACTAGCTTGGATGTGAGGTAAGTAAGTTATAACATATGTGACAGTGAAGCTATATGTGGAAAACTAGAAGGAGGGTTGAATAGTTTTATCGGTTTTTCGTTAATTATAAAAGTTTACTTTGTAAAAAACTTAGATTCAATCCTTTGTGAAATCAACCAACAACAATATGAATGTTAAACTACAACGATCAATTATAAACAACAAAGATAAAGAGTAAGAGATGGAAAGGTCAAACTGAGGCAAAGAGATTTATAGTGGTTCGGTAACGAAGCTCTTCTTCGCCCTACTCCACTCCCCGAGTACCCAACTCGAGAGTTCTAAGCACTATGTCAACAAACTCCCTTTAGGCGGAGAAAATCGTACAATGTCGCTTATTACTATTTTTGACACTAAGCTAAATGTCGAGTACTAATCTAGCTAGTACCAATCTCACTCACGATCCTCACTTATCACACGATCTACACAATCCACACAATCTACTCTCGATCCACTTGATCTACACACACTCAAATCAATCTAAGCGAGATCCACACAATCTCTACAAGATCACAATGATCCACACAATATAACTAGACAAGATGAAATGAGACTTGATATATTCAAGATACAGCAAGTATGTAACAAGTGTTATGAGTGCACTACACTAATACTACAACATCTTGTATCTTCTTGATACTTTGTGTTCTTCTCTTGCACTAGTAGAGGAATGATGGTGATCACTTGTATGGATGATTGAATCACTCTTAAACAAAAGAAAACTATCTAAATGATCAAGGAAATGTTAATGTGATTGAGGGATTTAACTCAGAAAGTTTTGTGTGAAAAAGGATACCCAAAAACTGTGAAATGGACTGGAATTTAAAGGCAGAAAATATTTTCCCGTTACAGAGGGACAGTACTACTAAATATATCACGGTACCACTAAATTTAACGGTACCGTGACAATTAGTGGTACCGTGCCAGACAAAGACACTCCTATTTTTGTTTTTAGTGGTGAAAGTTTATTTGGGGAAGTTTGGAGCTAATTTGGGGGGAAAAATAGCTGTTGGTAAATTTAAAATTATTTTTCAAATTAAAACATTTCTTTTTAATCCAAAAATAATTTGTAAAATGTATTTTTGAAAAAATGTTTTGTCACATTAAAAATGTGAAGTTTAGAATACAAATTCACTTCTTTGATCATTTGTCAAGTTGTAAATTTGTTTGTTCTTACCTAAAGTGATTTGCGTAGAAACGGGATATTTCTACTAAAAACTTGTTTACGTTAATTTTGACGTAACGTGTTTTTTTATTTTGTTATCATCAAAACTTAGAGGTGTCGAAAAATAGAAATAACGTTTTGATGCAGGATTTCTGACCAGGTTTTATTATTTATAAGTTCTCGTCTACCTATGGTCTACCTAATGCACTAACGGGTAGTGTACCTGGTCGTGTGTACTGTAGTAATCGGTAAAGCCGAGGTCGTCCCAAGAGCTATGCGCGTGGATCTAATTTAAGTTCTAGTGTCACTGGTTTTAAAGGGGTTTTTTTATAAATTGATTAATTAAACTAAAAAAATGAAATTAAAATAAAAGCAATTAAACGTGGAAGAGATATCAATAGGGAGAAATGTGCTAGCCTAGTTACTAATCTTGTAATGCTATGATTACGTTTTCTAATTGATGTTTTCTACCGGTCCACATGGGGGTTTAAGTTACTAGACTCAGTTGGTCAATTCGTCTAGTCCTATTTTCCATAGCGTCCTATTCCGTAACCTAATGATTACAAGAGTTCATGGGTTTACCCTATGGAAAAGTCATTAAGTGCCGCTACGATGTAAGACTTATTCAACGGAACCCGGCCTTTCGGATCTTAGGTTCCCCCTAACTTCTTAAGCATTTCCGTTTGGAAGGTGATCGCTGGGTAAAATTCTCATGCAAGATAGTGATAGTCCTATGGTCAATTCTTACCACTACTCGCAACCTGATTCACTAGGGTCCTATGGTCAATTCTTATAGCTTCCTAGATACTACCCAAACTTCCATGCTATCAAAACAAGGGTGTCCCAAAATAAGCAAAGAAAGTATACATATAAAGCGATATGGAAACAAGAAAACTACATCATAACATTAACAATTTCATAACTAGGCTAACACCAAAGGTGTTTAGCCTCTCATATTAAAACATGCAGAAAATTCAATGTTAAACATCATGAATGAAGACATGGAATTAAATACAAGAATGTAATATGAAATACTAAAACTTATGTAGTGATAAGCGTGAATTCTCCCTTGGAAATGACTTGTATGCTGCTGGAAATCATCCTCCTTGAAGCCCTTAATCGTCTCTGGTTTTTGGGTGTTGAGAGGATATGTAAAAATACGGAATTAGGGCTTGTATTTATAGCCACGACTAAGTTACGACGTAACCTCTAGGGTTAGTTATGCTGTAACCTTTGGATCAAGGACGATCTTATCCACAGTGATGATATTACGGCGTAACCTAAAGATAGGTTACGAATGTAGAACCCTCGTTAACGGTTTTACGCCGTAACTTTGCAATTGGTTACGTTGTAACTTACTTGGACCACGAAATTCTTCTAAGTCTTGGAAACATATATACGGCGTAACTTATTGAGGAGTTATGCCGTAACCTTGGTCAGCGTTGACTTTGGTCTTCTAGTGTTAATCTTAGTTACGACGTAAGTAGAGTATGAATTTACGCCGTAACTCTTGTCTGGTCAGCATACTCTTGTGTATTTGCATTAAAAACCTTCCAAATCCGCGTCTCTTCGTTCCAATGCTCATAAGTAACCTGAAAATGAAATATAAGCGAATAAGAGTATATATTTAAGTAAAATGATACAAATGATGAGCATATTAGGGGGAATTCACGCTTATGTCCCATCTCTCCCCATTTTTGTCTAAGCAAAAAGAACGCTAAGGCTCCCGCTTGATGTATGCTCCCCCTTGTTTGGAGGGCACCAAGGAATCGAGCAATGGTACTTGCTACAAAACAAAGTTAGATGACAAATATATACTATCTAACATGTAGCAACTATGACAAATATCCAACTAAAAAACACTATAAAAGATAGGCTAAGTAGCCAAAAGTAAAAGATTAACCAACCACATTCAACTAATAATAAGACAAGCCCATGCATTCATAACTAAGAAATAGAGAGATCATACATAAAGTATGATTACATGACAAACAAGAAATTTAAGCTACAGGAAGCACATAATAATCTTTAGTGACTTGAGAGGCCCTAAGATTTGCTTCTAGTCCAAAAGGGATCCTAATCATTTATTCTTGAAAACTAAACATAAAGATGTTTAGTGGAATGGGCTATTTGTTGGTGGAGTTGGTGGTATGATTGGTCCTTGTGGTGGTGTCAAAAGGTGTTCTAAATAGGAGAACATAAAGTTCAATTCATCCCTAAGGTTAAAGATGAGGTTGCGGTTGTGGTGACAACATGGAAAACTTTGACTATGAGGTTCAAGTGGGTAGAGAATAGGGTGGCCCATAAGTGGTTGTGGTGATGGAGAAGCGGAAGATGATGGTGTGGTGTAGACAAGGTCAAGTGGACTTGTTGGTGATAAAGTGAATGTTAATGCCAAAAGTTGAGGAGGACTAGGTGGTAATGGGTGTGTTGTTGTCCTAGTTGTTGATGAGGAAGATGAAGTTGCTCTAGTGGAAATGGTTTTTGATGGAGCATGTGGTGTAGAGATGGAGTGAGTTGAGTTGGTTGAAGGTGGTGTTGTTTGAAGTTCCTCATCACCATCTAGTGTGAGATTAATTAGAATGATCTCTTTTGATGGTTTGATGTTGAATCTTGGTTTCTTGGCAATGTTTGAAGTTGTGGCAATGGTGGAAGACATGGTAAAATTGTGATGAAGGGATGAGTGTGATGAGGATGAATGCATGAGAATTGCTTAAATAACCAAAGCAAGTATATGCATGAGTGTGATGAAGTGTAAGGTACTAAGGATATAAAATGTGGTGAGTTTTGGGAATTGGTATGTGTTGGTATTAGCTAATGTTGGCAGAATATAAGGGAAAAGAGGTCAAAAAGGTGAAAGCAAATAGTGAAATTCGTATTCCCAGGGGACAGTACCACTAAATAACCCACGGTACCACTAAATTTAGTGGTGCCGTGATCTGCTGGGCACGAATTTTTCAAATCTGCAGGATTTTGGACCACCTAAGGGGTGCTCTAGGTGGACTATTTGCAACAAATCCTAGTACCTCAATCCACTAAAGAATAATCACATAAATTTCATAACTTTAGCTACAACTAGCACCAAACAAAAACATGTGTTTGGCTAAATTAGGCTACTATTAAGCATGCAAAAGACAAGTTGCATGATCATCTAAATTATGCAAGAAAGATGCATGTAGGAAAATAAAAACTAAATAATGCAAACAAGCTAAATTTAACCAAGGATTATACTTGATTAAAAACCTTCGGGTGGTAAAATTAAAAGACACACCCGAGACTAACTATGCCAAGTTAGTCAACGTAAGTTATAGTGAAACTAGGTTGTTAGTGTCATAAGGCCGTAGCCAATACCCCATAAACGTTAGTTTAATAATACTAGACTTTTAATACTAATTAAGTAGTAGTTAAATATTGTTCATTCACCTCGACCTCACTTTCCTAACTTCTTGATTGCCTTGCCAATTCCTGTAATCGCCTTCCCAATTGACTTGAACCCCCCGACCATTTGCTCGTGCATTGACACTTGTCGATTCATCATCGTTGTTTGCCTTCGCATCATAGTGTTTAAGTTGGTGTTTTGGAAGGTAGCTTCGGTTGTTTGAGTGTAGGATGACATATCAAGATTACGAAAGTATGTCTCGGGTGAGGGAATAAGAGCACGGGAAGCTCCTTCTTCATTCATTTCAACATCATCATCATCCATGGGTTGAGATGAAGATCCATGATGGAAGGAGGAGGAAGTGGCATCAGAAGTGGATTTACGACCACGTTTTGACCCTTTGTCACTACGTTGCTTTGTGCGACGTTGTGGTCTACCAATAGGTTTCATGATGGGATCGACAAGATAATAATCATCACTTTGGAGGTGTGGATAATTGACCATGACCCAACGATAAAGACGAGTAAGCAACATTCCGTATGGCATGAGCTTATCGGACCGACCATGAATGTTGGCAATTCTTTTTGCCATGTAGTAAGCAAGGTTGTAGGGTGTTTCGGTACTAAGAAAATATAACATATGAGCAAGGTTTGCCGAAACATGATCCCGGTTGCCTGCAAGAGATAAGACATTCTCACGAAGAAGAAGTTCCTAATTTTTTAGATCGGGAAGAATTTCCTTGAGATAGATCCTATTTGGGTCGAGATAGACAAGTGTACCATCACGTTTTTGATATAACATGGACTGAATCTTGGGACGAGATTCCATTCAACGGGGGAATACTGTAACCATTGGTAAAATTTCACCTTGCACTAAATTAATATAATCCATTTTCTACGTATAATAATTTTTCTTAAAGATTAAACGTTATCAGTTTATCTGATCACAACGACTAGCTAATGTGACGCAACTCACATTCTCAATAAACATGCTCACATGCGGACCGACACCAATATTCCTTATAAACATATCTATATGTCTAGTATAAAAGTTTTCAAATTTTATTTACCACTTTACATTATTTCGTTAACGTACGATTATTTAACGTTCAAGCTAAGCATTTGCCATTTAATTAGAGTTTTCACGAAACTCAAATTTATTATAGCTATGATTTTACATAATTAAATCATAAAAACTAAAGTACAACACTTTAAAGCAAATGTACAAGTCATTAAAGCACATAAACTTCACTTTATATATTTTACAATACAAACCTTAGTGTACATTCCTTAAAGCTTATGCTACAAGTCTTTAATGCTTAAACCTTAAATTTGGTTTTTCTATAATTTTATAAATCTAATGTACTACTTCCTATAGCTCATGGTACAAGTGCTCAATGCATAAAATCAAAAACATATATTTCTTTTGTTTCATCCTAACTAGCGACTAAGTGAACAAACCAAGGACCAAACTAAGTTTGTTTTAAGTTATAAACTACTAGTACTATCTATATTAGCTCCTTGTACAATCAAATAAAGCTTAGAAATCAAAAACTCATCTCTTTGTGTTTTCTTGGTCTCGACATCAACCAAAACTAACCAAACTAGAACCCTAACTTAGTTCTAAACCAACTAAATCATAACTAGTCTAAGTATGAACATAATCTAAACCTAATCTTATCTCTTACACCATGTCTTCTAGATTTTCCACAATGTGGTCAAATAAATCAAGCTCCATGTGAACTTGTTTTGAAAACCTTCGAACTAAGCAAACAAATGCACATGAAACCCTATCTTATCTCTTATCTAATCTCTTACATATTTGCACCTTTGATTTTCTACACCATGGTTAAATATCTCAAGCTTTTCACATGGTTTGTTTTGAAAACCATTCGAACTCAATTAACAAGGCGACAAATGATCTTATCAAATCCTAAACTCAATCTTATCCTATCTCTAGTGTCTCATATCATCACTACACACATGCAAGTTGGTCACATACAATCCAAATTTTGTGGCTATATATACGATCAAGCCTACACTCTTTTAATTTACTCTTCACTTTCACGCATCCAACTTATATACACATACATTTAGTTACTGAAAACAAGTTATAAGGGAAGATTATACTCAAGTTTTAAGTCATGGAAAGCTTGGTTCTCATTTTAGAAGTCGACTTGGTTATTTTTGTTTTAGCCGAGCTTGATAAATTCCATAAGGTTTTGTAAGTTTCCAAACTCTTTTCAATCCTTATTACATTTTTCCAGTATCATTTATATGTGAATTGAACCAAATACCAAGTTAAAAACCAAAACAAAAAGGTTTTTCTTTTTACCGAGAGCACACAAACACCCCTAATAAGTTATATTTTTGTTTTTAAACTTTAAGCTTTAATATACATAGCTAAGTCCTTTAGATAAACTAATAAACATGTTAACAAGCTAAAAAGATAAGCCCATAAGTTTTTAAGGTTTAATTCCTATTCCTTTTTTTCTTTTTCTTTCCTATCGCAACCAAACCAAACTCCCCTTTTTGTATTGGTTTTAAACCTATAAGCTAAAAGCTAGGAGATTAAGCTAACTTAATAAGCTCAGAAGCAAGTTTATAAAACCACAAAACCATGGCCAAAAGCCCTCAAGACCTCGTTTATTTTCTTTGTTTTTCTTTTGGTCGCGACCTAAAAACCAAACGCACCCTTTTATTGGGCTTTAAGTGTAACAATTCGCATTTTCGGGTTACTATTCATTTTTACTATTCACTTTACTTTTCACTTTTACTATTCATTTTCATTATTTACTCCTGAAATTTTTATTTCATATTCTCGTAAGTTAAACTATTTTAATGATAATCCGAAAGTTTGACACTCGTCGACTCATTTTTGCAAGTTTCACGAAACCGTGTCTGAGATTTACTTTAAGGTTTAAACATCATTTAGGCATCCCGATATGTCCACACAACATTACTAACAAGAGAAATATATGTTTTTCACCTTCTGTGACGTTCTCGAGAATTTTGGAATTTTACATTTTTCGATTTATCGTATTACACGATTTACGTGTTTTAAACCTACGTCTCCAGCGTTAGCAGCGTTTTTGCGACCCATTAAACTTATCACTCATTTTTATAAGATAATAATGAGTATATTGATAAGTTTAATCGTTTCTACAAGTTTCATATTTTTAAGATACCTGGTTTTACGTTTCGTGACTTAACGACTTACAGTTAGCGATTAACGGGACCAAAACTCACTCCGTAAACAAGATAATGCAAGTTTATCCATCTAGTCACCCCTTATCCCATTTGAACGTGTATTATGGTGTGTCACAAGACTTGTTGGCTTGTGATAAGCCTTGTTCACTTAGGATGGTTACATGTGTTTACTTAGCTAGCTAAACTTACCAAACTTCTTCACTAAGCTTCCAAAATATCTAATACTTGAACCTCCTCATTTTAGTATAAATAGGCACTCATTCCCTTCATTTCTTCTTCATTTCCAACGTCCATCACCACACACACACACATACTCTCTCCATTTGCTAGTATACTTCAAGAGTTATTCAAGAAACACAAGTCCTTTATAATTTCCAAAGCTCTTGTTAAGCTTTGAGTGATCCAAGTTCTAGTTTTCTTCCTTTCATTGGTGATCACCAAGCCATACAAGAAGTGCTCTAGTAGAAGACTTTAAGTGCTTTCTCAAGTAATCCTAAGTTGGTATCAAGAGGTTGAAGAAGTTGGAAGCTAGGGTTCCTAGTTCTTGTCCTAGTTCTTAATCTTTGATTTCCTTTCTTTAGAAAGCCAAAAGTTGTAAGAAACCCTAACACACAATCTTGCTCAACATCATTTACATTCTTGTTATACTTTATTTATGCTATATATGGTCTTTATATTGAGTTCATGATGTACAAAAACCTTTAAAACAAGTTAAGAGAACTATATGTTAACTTTATGTAAGTAAACATGAAAAGTAGTGACTTATGTTATGAAACATGACCAAAATAGTTTAAAAATGATACTGGACAATTACCTACTGTTAAAGAGGGCTTTACAAGAAAAACATAGCAATTTGAATCACCGAAAACGAGTACACGAGTCAAAAGATACAGCAAAATGAAGTTATTAAACCAGAAAAACCAAAACTGTCAAAACGATACTGTTAGCGATCTGACCTAATTAAACGAGGCACTTCTGGTCCGATTCATCAAAAAGTTAAAACATGAAAGTTGTCCGGAATGATGTTTTCCTTGGATTACAAAAAAAAGCTTGGGTCCTGAAAACGCTTAACAAATGGTATGTTTCTTCAAAATCTTAACAGCCCCTTTATATGCCTAAACAACCATGTATTTTGTCACGACTAAGGAGAAACAAATGGCCTAAAGGCCTAGGAAGGAGATCACAAACGCGGCTAAGGCCAAAGTTAAGATCTCAAAGACATAGTAGCCAAGACCAAATCCACGACAAGGCCACGGCTAGGACCTCAAGGCTTTCTAAACCATCTTTATACAACGACATACACAACATACTAAGTACTACATCATGGACAATATGAAAGACATATATAGGCTCGTCTATGTTTTCTTAGACATTGTTCCAAACCTAAGACATAACATCATATTCTAGGTTACGCGTAGAGACTCCCTGGCTTAATCCATCAAACCCGTTATACGTTGTGATATCATTAGTTCAAGGTGAGTTTCGTAGCCCCTACTCTTTTAATACTATTTTAACTCTTTGGGGGAGATACATGCTCGTTTCCTTTACATATTTTGCTCATTTATCAAAATACATGACTTACATTTACATCACTACTTACATGAATACATGATTTACATTTACATATCTACTTGTGCGAATACATGAATGCATTATTTTTGATTGCATTATTCTTTAGCAACTGTTTAACTCTTGATTAGAGTCATGGAGAGGTATTGATAGTACTCATGGGAAAATGCCCCTACCCTTGTGTCCCAGATTCATGACCATTTATTTTGAACAATTGACCCGACACTCCTGACTATGATCCTAATATTTTTTCACACTCATTACAGTGATATACAAATTATATTATTAGTTTACCCGGTGTTTCGAATTTATTTACCATATGTATCGTTAAACGTTTATAATTACGACGGTTTACGTAATTTCAAATCATTTATTCACACGATATACCCATTTCTCTCAACGATTATTTCCAACTTATTTTTATACTTCCGAAATGATTACCTAAGTTCCAAAAATATTTCCTAACACCTAAGGTAAATTCCTTATATCTTACGTTTAATTACGTATAACTTTCGTTAATCACCAAACCATCAACCAATACCTATTTTTAATACCCAATACATACAACATATACACTCTTGTACCAAAACAACTCTTCTACTCTTAAATATCTCCATGTGCCCCCCCTGTCCATAATAATTACTACCACTTGATTTATACCTACAATAATTACAAGACACAAATGCTAGAAACATGGAGTTGTAGTCAAGACCAAATTGGTGGCTTGACCACCAATTTTCCCCCCTAGCCTCCCTAATCGGCCACAACCATGATCCCTAGCCAAATGATACATTTTGACTTACTATGCTAACTTTGAAAACCACCTAGTATATATATGAGTTCAAGTATCATTTGCACTAGTTAGATAGAAGAAAAAAAAATATATCCCACCCATTCTACACATGAAATTTGACACACATAAGAGGAGCAAGGGGGAGATAGCTTGATTGTGGTTAAGTTCAAGTATGAATAGGGTACTCTAGCAAGGGTTTGGAACACTAATTCTTGAGTTAATCAAGTGTTTACATTCTCATCTTACTAATCGCCTTTTGTAAGTGATCTTTTCATTGTTAAACTTCATGCTCTTCATGTCATAATGCAAGTTTGAGTATATATACTTAGTTATCACTTTATACATGTTGACAAGGCTTTGTATTCACAATGATTCTTTAACAAAAGACCATGTTTTGAACAAGTTTTGATTTCAAGTAATTGAGTTAGTAAAAATCTCCACAAGAAAGTGATGAAAACATCATATATAATATATATATATATATATATATATATATATATATATATATATATATATATATATCTACATTATATATAACAGGAGGCGTTACACGTAGATAATGCCACCTCAATGCCACCTCAATGCCACATAATCATAAAAATGCCACATAATCAATTAATGCCACGCAAGCAAGCCACTTTTTTTAAAAATTCTTTTTTTAATTTCTATAAAAAAGCATGATGCTAGAGTCGAACCAGGGTCTGTTAGCTCAGAAACAAACACTTCAACCAATGGAACAAGCCAGAAGTTGTGATAGACAATTCAAAATCAAAATGTAATATCTTTATCACACCACATTCTTTACACCATTTGACAAAATAAAACCCTAGAATATATACCTAATCATCTCAATTACGGGTTGTTAAAAACACACACACAAGAAAAAGAAAAAATGGTACGTCTCTTTTCCTACTCTCTTTTCCCTCAAAACCCTAATGATGAGGATATCTTGCAGGTTAGTTATAATATATTATAGGAAGGAGATGCAATCTAGGGATGTGCAAGAAGTGAATAATGATGAGGATATCTTGCAGGTTAGTTATAATATATTAACTGTTTTTTATCCAATCATAGTTGTTGTATAACTTTTATGAATATTATGTATGCTTACCAATCTTTGTATCACGTTTTATGGTTTTTTTTTGACAGATCACGTGTGCAGGATGTTAGCCGATCTTCTTTGTTGGTAATATGTATCCAGGTATGTTGTTTGTATAATGGCTTCATGTATACACAAAAACTATTATTCAATTGTGTGTTTGTTTTTTCTTTTTTTTTACAACAACAATCCGATATCCAGGTATGTTGTTATGATCAAGTAACGTACTTGAATAGTCGAATTTAACATATACCCATAAGTTGTGTGGGAGACTGAGTTTACATGTTCGGCAGGCCTTGCTAATAACAAAGTATTGTTATTTCCCTTTTTTAATCTTCCCTATTTTTGAGCAACATAAAGATAAATACATAAATCACATGCCAATAATATTCGGGGAATCTTGCAGATGTTGGCTAAATTAGCAGGCTGGACGAAAAGTATCAGCAAGGAATGATCACTCTGTCGCGCTGCAGATACCAACCATAGTTTAACTTACATACGCTTCAGCTGTGTTAGATTTATTCCTATATTGTTACAAGTACTAATAATATTGTTTTTAATCTGTTTCAACGATGCTTCAGGTGAACATATCAAATGCGCAACATGCAGCGTACTTAGAGAAACAGATTGGGTATTACATGTGGAAGGTATTTCTGCCAGAAATTATCAATTTTACATTTGTTTCACTGCTAATTTTTTTTGTTTACTCTATTCAGGCGTTCACAACTCAAGATTCTGCTGACCGTGACTACTTGGTCAAGAACCTCAGATCATTTGATGTTGCAGTTATAAATCATTTGGCTAATGAACGGCGTAACCCAGAGGCATTGCAAATATCTCAGGAGGCATGTGACGCCATTCTTTTTTAATTGTATACATCCTTTTTATAGCAATAATGTTTTGAAATTTTATTTTGATGAATAAGCAGATGTAAGTAAGTATGTGGGTTCTTATAAAAGTTGCTTATGCTTTTTCATATAATTAGATACATCAGTGATGTTCTAACAGGTGTTTGGAAAACTGATGTATGACCTATATTGGAACATGGCCTCACAATTATGGGTGTGACAAAATATGATAAAGCTAACAAGCGTTTAGTCGTCCCACCAACCGAGGCTAGAAATAGAGTTGAAATGTTTAGGAATTTGCCACAATACGAACGTGCAAATCAGCTTTCTGATCTTGAGTCAAAGTTTTTCCAATTTGATCATGTGTATCCAGCTGTTTACGAGGTTGGTTTACACTTTTTAGCTGGAGATATAATGTTTACACTTGCAGGTAAAGTAATAATTAGACATGCCGTTACAAAGATCCGTGACGGTGATGTTCTTCTAACATACGGCTCATCATCTCTTATAGAAGCGATTCTATTGCACGCTTATGAACTTAGGAGACAGTTTCGGGTAGTAATTGTTGACTCACGCCCAAATCATGTAGTTTGGATGTAGGGAGTTATGGTATGCCTGAGTCTGTTATGAGCGAGAAGATGGAGTCGCCGAGGAGGGTTGGGATTGATGGCGAGTTTTCAGAGGATTCGGTTAATTGGATGAGGAACCCGAGAGAAAATGGGAAGATGCCTGCTGTTGATAATGCTGAAAGCAAAAAAGCTGGTGCTACTTCCAGTGTTTTAGCTCCAACAAATAAACCAGTAAAACAACCTAATCAGAAGAAAGATGTTACTCTATTGGATTTTTCTTCTACTGAAGTTTTCTATCTAGGGCATCAATTTCACTTCTTAAATCAATCCAATCCAATCCATTCCAACCCACAAAGGTAATAACAATATTTCTTCAATACTTTACATTTTACTTATTTCATTATCAGATCAACTCCTTGCAATCGTTTCATAAAATATATATGACTCTGCAATGTTTAGATACAAACACAAGTTTGTGGAATGATGCTTAAAGGTTTTGAACCAATTTTTGAGAAGTATTTAAAAATATAAAGTAAGACAAATGTTTTTATGGTGTTTGGTGAGTCTTGATTGCTGCAACTGGCTATCTCTCCCAGTTGTCTTATGAGTTGCACTTATAAACAATCATCAATCCTTTAAGACTAACTTTAGATAACTTATTTAAGAAGAAGCCATCGTAACGCTCACCATCGGAATAAGCTTTCATTATGTAGTCGCGGATGTTTTTGGTCTTTTAGTATTTGTTACGGTTATTCAGGTAGGGATGATTGATCAAGGTTTGATGATTTAAAGTAAATTGGTTTTGATGATAAGCGGAAAAAGTAATGTAAGATAGTATATATAAGAGGAGGTGATGGTAGTGATTTCAAATAAAGAAACTCAAAAGTAGTGTACCTGCTTAGTATTTTCTTAACTTATAATTTTTCAATGTTTAATTAGTATGGAGTTTTGGCAAGAAACAAGGCCAATCGGGTTTTGGATTTTTCAATGCTGCTCTTTAATGAGTTCTTCTTGGGCCATTGGCTTCCTCAAGTAATTAGCAGTGGAATTACTTGACATTTTACAAGAGTCTAAAAAATGAATACTTCTTTGAAGGAGCCGATGAGGAACAATATATAGGCTGACTCATTATGCATTTTAATTGAGTTTTATAACATTTAAGTTTTTTAACTCTTATACTTGTGTATGTAGGCATCAAGCATGATGTGACTTTTGTGTATTTCAATTATTGTGTCTAATAATATTTAAGGTTATTGATTATCTATCTATGTACTCTCAAAATTTGTTCGTATACATTTCATTGTTCTTTTTACATGACCCGTTCTGAAATTTTTGACATGTTTTTGTTTGCAGGGTGAGGGTGAATCGAGAGCTAATGTGGCCGAGACTAGTTCAAGTGTTTCGGCCGATGATTGTGATGACGTGTTTCAAGGAATGGTATGAAAAAGTATCAGAATGTTGAATACGTTGAACAAGCTGCCTCTAAATCAACTGCATATGCAGTAGCAGGAACCCGGGCTGCGATAGAGCTTTATGCCTTGGTTTGTTTGCATTAGTTATAGCCCCCGTTGGAGGCATTTTCGCTAGTGGGTTCAAGAGAGCTTTTAAAATCAAGAGATGTGATGGTGTCTATGATTAAAACCGGAACTTGCCCTTGTGTATTAACATGTACTTAACTTTGGAGGAAGATGTATGAAATAATTCTATTATTGTTGTAGGAAGAGCTGCGTAATAATATTGTGTCAATTGTGAAGCAGTCTGTGGCAATTAATCATCCTGGAGCTAAGAACCTGAAGCCTCGACAACTGTCTGATGCTATTCATCAAGTTGTTGGGTAGGTTATTTACCATTACACATGTCATATCTTCCATGTTATTTTGCTGCTCTTTTTTAAAACAAATGAATATTTGATACATTGAGCTTAAATGTGGAAAATGGCCTAATGGGTCAAAACGGGTTGGGTTGACCCGAAACTTTTTATGTCCAACATTTGAAGGTTATATTGTAAGTAATTAGCGTGTCAAATATGACTGCAGAAGTTATATTATTCTAATAACATTTGTTCCTTAAAGTTGCACTTTGGGTGACTCTTGATCCTTTTTTCGTTTTTAAGAAAATGGTAGGAAGAAGGGATGACCCTCATTGTGGGTTCATTCTATCTTTGAATTATAGCAATATTGCCACGTAAATGATGTACACTGTTTTTTCAGCCATCATAAAGTATTCAAATTTAATTTGTTTACCTATTTTGAATTGCAGGACTAAATTAAATGAACAGATATCTGATGTGCTCTTGGAAATAATCCGACCACCTGATGGCATGAAAAGTGAGATTACGGAAACCGTGAAAGCAGTCTGTCATAAACTCTCAAGAAAAAAATGTGACGACGATGCCGAGTCCTCAGGCGGTGATCAAAAGCGGACCCGTAAAGAATATAATCATCATAAATCCAATGTTGCATCAACCATTGAAGTTGATGACATATCTGATAATGAATTTAAAGAACCACCCGGTTTCTCTCAGACTAATGACTAATGAGTTGCAGCCACCTATACCCCTTCATACATTGCCAACAGAAGAACAACAAAAAGAAACAGTCCACCAATCACAAGAAGTATTTCAGAATGATCCTTCTTGTGCAGAACACAAAGTGCAAGGCGATGATAGTGATGAAGACCTTGATGCACCACCTGGATTTGGTTAACGGGTTATCATTCACTTTCGTTATAACTTCTAACAAAATATATATGTTATAGATATATATGTTATATGTTATATAACATGTCTGATGCTATTCATCAAGTATTTGGGTAGGTTATTTACCATTACACATGTCATATCTTCCATGTTATTTTGCTGTTCTTTTTTAAAACAGAATAACCCAGACTAATGAGTTGCAGCCACCTATACCCGTCATATCTTCCATGTTGATTATCGATTTTAATATGACCCATTATAAGTTTGATACTACATTATAAATAATAACAATATGATCTTATAGGACCAAAGACTATACATTAACAGTCCAAAGAACATCAACAAAAGCAAATGGAACAGACCGGATTGAGTCCAAGGAGCTATTCAACTTACACGTGATCTATAGAGTATGTGAAATTCTAAATAAGATATGTTGCTAAACATGTCATGAAGCACATCTTGACCTCCCTCATGTAGAATTATCTTTACCTACTTCAAGTTTTGGAGTACTTACTCCTTTTCTGCTTGGACAACAATTGTTTGTCGTCGTTTAAAGGGACAAAAGAAAAATGATTGAAGGTCGTATGTTGCGCAAATTGCACAAACAATGTTGTCTACAAAGAAGTTCTTTATACGCTATAATCCTATAATTGATTATATGTTGGATGTACATTGATGTTTCTTTCACATGATTTATCATTCACTTGAAATAAGATGATGTCGAAGATTAAAAAAAAGGCCGATGCACTAATCAAACAACTACGTGATGCTGGACACAATATTAAACGATGACGATGTTGTTGACCTCAACTTCTTCAGTGATGATGAAAATTGAATGTTTGATATCTATTGTTTATCTTGACCTTTTTCGTTGGACCTCAACTTTATCATTGGACATAAGCAATGATGATGTTGTTGACCTCAACTTCTTCAGCGATTGATTTTTATTTGAATTTTAATAATTTTGAATTATAATCATGATGTAACTCATTATATGCTACCGGTTATGTTTTTGAAACTTATCATATAGCTACTTAAGTACATCAATTTAAACCATACACAAGATATTGTTTTTCGTACTTTTTAAGTAGGGCTTTGTTTCATGTTGTAATAAGTTGGCTATTTCGCAATTTTTGCAGCTCATTGTTATCAATAACTTAAAACTATCAAACATCTTTTTACCACTATACTTATACTAACATAGGAATATCATTCATTCATGTTAAAACGATTAGGCATTGACATACATGTTACTAAATTATAACAAATGATACACTTGAAACTAGCCCGGCCATCGGCCGGGTCATGAGACTTGAGACTAGAAGACATGTAGACCACCGAGACTTGGAAAAGTAAGAAGAGAATTATTCAATGTGAGGTATCATATTCATTCACTATCTTATTTTAAGTTATTCTAAATATTAGATGATGATTTTAATTATAATAATTTCTGCAGTACATACTAATTGTTAGTATAAAATTTTAAAGACCAGTCAACCGTTTGAGCAGTACAAATGGCAAGAAATAGGGAGTCGATGAAGATCTATCATTCATAACCTTTTAAGGGACTTGCGAAGGGATATATAAGGCGTAACCTCTGCCAACAACTACTTTCCTAATATCACAATTGGTCTTTAGTATAATTTTGTTATAGGTATAGACGCCTTAATGATTTTTAGTGGTTTAGGTAATGTGATGTTTTTCAATGGCCTGATTGTTGTTTAAAGTTTGTCAGCAGTTCTACTTCTTAGTTAATGTATAAAAGAATTTGTCTAACCATTTGAATGATTGGTGTTTGATGGTTATATTTTATGGTAATGGAAAAAACTCTATTACCACCAGTGAAGAATGTGCAATTCCTAGTCATTATGAAATAGGGCGTATGATGAAAGCATGAAGTGAATTTGTGGCCGAAAATAGTAACAAACTAATATCTGTTTACAAATCCAGGCATGCACGAAGATCATTCATCATGTCATATTTGATTATTACTACGGAGTATGTTTGATTATTTCCTTATTGTAACACTATAAAGTGTACATTGACGGTATCACTAAACCCGGTCTCATTTGGACCATGTGATATTGATTATTACCTACGAAGTATATTTTAAACATATAATTTTACTAACTTCTTTTGCTATAGAAGAATATTCCAACGCTAATTATAAAACATGGCAACCCATCGGCCGGCTTATATCATGCCCGCCATCAGGCGGCTTATAATTCATGCCGGCAGGCTTATAAGTCATATTTTCATAAATAAATCAAATAGCGATTACTAATACAAAACGTCCTTAAAATAATTTTATAATAACTAAAACCATCCAAATTATATTATAAGTATGGGCGGTCTATGAAGTCTGTATATATATATATATATATTTATATATATATATATATATATATTATATAATATATTATAAATATATTATATATATATATATATATATATATGTTAGTAAACTCGTGATTTTTACCAACCTTGATGATCATTTACATGAACTCTTGAATATTGTTAAGTTATTGTTAGACCACTTTTGTTATGTTGAGAAGTTGGGGGATGAACTAGGAATAGATTTGGAGTTGTTGTTAAGTGGTTATCATAGGTAGAAAGATTTGGAAAAGTAGTTGACACATTTACTAATGATTCTGACCTGTTTTGATTTATACAGAAAACATCAGTAGGGTGGTGACAATATTAGGCTAGAAATATAGAAAATAGACTCAATAACGAAAACGTGGCCGCTTGAATGAGTTAAAACGAGCTTATAATGAAAAAGATACGCTAGTTTCAATTTAGACGACGAAAACATTATTTTCAGAAAATAAATGAATCTGTCCGGAATTTTGATAGATAAAAACTGAGGTTAAATGATGTCTAGACTAGCCGGGACCTTGAAAAGCCTAGAGTATACTTAAATACCTTCGCGGGGATAGGTCAAACTTAAGAAATGAAGCTACGACGCTAAAGTTATGGCCAAAAGAATGTTTACGTCAACATATACGTTGACAGCCTATTATTTCCTCTATTAGAAAGCTGTTAAAATTTATAGAGTTGGATTTTGGACCTTTTTTATTACATTTTGGTTAAAATGAAGTAAACGGAAATGGTAGATCAATATATATATTTATTAGGCGCGTTAGAGAATTTCGAAATACCCATTAGCATGACGACTAAAATTTGATCACAAGATTTACAAGTTACGTTTTCTAAAAAGGGGTGATTTTCTGAATAAACGATCAAATTGATGCAACTATATTTTTGGCGATAAACATTACAACAAACATGTACAAGTGATAAAGTAGAGTATGAACTTGCATGCACGACATCATTCCGTGACTTAAATCATATCATTCATATTAGGTTGCGAGTAGTTCCCGAGTCCGTTGTGCTTTTATATCTTGGAATTGTCGTGCCATATGTCTTGAGACCGTTGTGTTTTGCTTCTCGATGCCAATCGTGTCTGTTGTGATCCTTGCATTGTTGTGGCTAAGGTGAGTTCATGGCCCCTACTTTTACTGGTTTTTATACTACTTTGGGGGAGAATACATGCTCGTTGTTTTTCACTAAACTCAATGCTTTACAAACGTTTTTATGCGGTAAGCTACTGTTTTACATGATTTTGGACATATATGTGTGATGAGGTGATTATAAGTTGTGACATGCTTGTTTGTGAGTACATGACTGTGTCACTGTTAACTCTCTGCGGAGGGCCCACAGGTTATAGGTTCAGTTGGTGTAACTGTTAACTCTCTGTTGAGAGCCCACAGGTTATAGGTTCAGTTGGTGTAACTGTTAACTCTCTTTGAGAGCCCACATGTTGATAGATCTATCGGGGTAGCTCCCCACGTGATATTGGTTATGGATATGATGCAGACTTTAGGCTCAGTTGGCGCGACACTATATGAGCATGGTATCTGTATGACTGATTTTGGCTCGAAATGTTTTGAATTATGATATTGTTTATATATTGGTTTTGGAACTGTGATTTAGGCAGTGTGAGCCTATGTTGAACTTGACTTGTTGTGAATGATGTTTGAACTCGGAAACCTTTTGGTTCAACGATATTGTTTTAAACTAAAACCTATGAACTCACCAACCTCGTGTTGACTCGTTTTAGCATGTATTTTCAGGTTCTTGAAGTGTTAGCTCACATTTGGCGGCAGTTGGCATGGCATGGCATGGTTATAGGATAAAGACACTCTGATATTCATTTGGGGACCGTTGTACTTATTTTATGGACCTAATTCCGCACAAAAACTTAACAATGTAAATTGATAATTTTGATTACTCAATTATACTCTAAATGATTGTGGTGAAAAACCGTTCTTTGTACTTGTGTTGTGAAACCAATTTTGTAGCACCCCAGGGACATGTACGCTTCCGCTAGACCCGATTTTTGGGGTGTGACAGATTGGTATCAGAGCCTTGGTTATAGAGAACTGGGTATTTTTAAAACTTAGACTATAACTACTTTTACGAAAACTTAACCCTATGACCGCCACGCGCCTGCCTGCCAAGCTGATGCCTCACTTGTGATTTGTTTGCTGACATATTTGATGAGATTTGTGTCTTATTATCGGATAAATTGTACCCACTTATCTTCGTTGATTACTATAAGTATCTTCCATATAAGTATGCTTACGCATCGTACGCGTCTCAGTGTTACGCTTTCCCCTTGCGTAATCTCATCATCCGACCTCGAGTTTGGTCACTTGTCTTAGTCTTTCAATACATCTTTTAAATATGAAGGACATACTACTAGTATTACTAGGTTGAGTATTTCAAAATTCATTGAACCTTGGGTGAATATAGACTGATCACCTATATTCAACCAAGGACAGTGGGAAATAGCCTGATCACCTATGTCCGGCTTAGAGGTGAATTTTGCAATACTTGGAGTAGTTATAATGGAATTATGTTCGGGTTGGTCTTTGATTTTGGAATGGTACAGTTTTGCGTGTGTACACGGACATTGAATATTACTTCCACACACACAACACACTGGCATCGCAACACCGCATGAACCGTAATACTCCTGGCACCGCTATACTCCTTTGTTTATATGGAAATCCTGTTTGTCGCTGTCTGGCCGTAGTTCGCATCGGGTCGGGTTAGACCCGATTGGCACCGTTGAAATCTGAGTTGCTTATTTATAACTCATCAAGAGCGTAATAAGCCTGTCTGAGCTTATTGGAGTGTTTGGATTGATTTTGGCTATGTATGGATTCGATTTTTGGCTATGTTCGGATTTGAATCTGGCTACGTTTGGATTTGATATTGGCTATGTCGGATTTGGTTTTGATTCTGATTGAAAACTGGATTGTTTAATTTTGTGATCTTAGACGTCATCCTGGATTTGGATTTGATGGCCAGCCTTGCTTCGTTGGTGATCTTGTTACAGTCGCCTCTACCCTAAGCCTTGTGCTCAATTGATGTTGTTCAACCGAAGTGGTTCAATCGAGGTTGTACCTCCCACGTTAAGTACTATGTACTTTACTAATTCAACCTCTTCCCTCAGAGTTGTACCATGAACTCGCTAAACTCCCTAGTTGGTAGAGATTTCACACCCAACAGAAATTTTAAGACCTTAAGGAGTAACCTGAACTGCGTCCCTTGGAACAAACACCTAATTCTCCTTTCGTCCCTCGGGAATACAGTTATCTTTGCTAACCTCTTATAGGATAATAAACTACTTCGCTGTTAATTTACAAACTGCCTTCGATTTTTCTACCGACCATTTGCGGTCATCCTACAAAATGTTTTACTACTATCTCACGAAAATCAAAATTTTGATATTACTATCACTTTATAAATGGTGAACTGTTTTCCTGTTACAATGTTATGAATCAAACTAAAAATCAAAATTTTGACCTTGCTACAATTTTATAAATGATGAAATTGTTTTCGTATTATCCTATAAGTTGCTTCACAAATCATTTGATAAATCATTTTGTAAGACGATTTGCTGTTTTGCTACTATATCAGAAGCTAGACCTCTAGAGCGAATCCCGTATCTCTACCTGAATAATCGAGTGTGGCAATGGTTGGGACAGACACCTCCAGTTGACCAAATTCTTTTATGATGATATCTATGACTCTAGTATTTCAAACGGCACCGTGTGAAGTGTTTTGTGGTCGATCACCGAATTGTTAAATAGAAGTTGGAGATATCCAACTTACTAACCCTGAACTTGTTCATGAGACTACTGAGAAGATCGTTTAGATCAGAACTGAGTTGCAAACTGCTCACAAAATTGTCAGAAGAGTTATGCCGACAATTGACGTAAACCTCTTGAATTGAATCGCGAGGTCGCGATTCCGTTTAAGGAGGTGAGACTGTGACAACCCGTAATTTTCCACGTCAACATTTAGTTTCAAACTCCAATTTACGACTTTGAAATTATACTATTCATGGATTACTATTCATCATTTTACTATTCATCATTTTTGAAGTCAGTTTGCGACTTTAAAACGTTATCAAAAATTTACTATTCATGAAACACTATTCATTCCCGGAGGGAAATCACTATTCAAGGTTATTGTTCATCACTTCGTAAACTAGGTTTACAAATTCGCGTAACCGTAAGGGTTAAGTTGCGCATTCATGGGACATCATTTTCATATTAGGTCATTCACGGGTTTGCATAATTTTAATCCACGTATATTTATTTATTAAATAAACGCTATCACTCGATCATTTATTTTGAACAATTGACCCGACACTCCTGACTATGATCCTAATATATATTCACACTCATTACAGTGATATACAAATTATATTATTAGTTTACCCGGTGTTTTGAATTTATTTACCATATGTATCGTTAAACGTTTATAATTACGACGGTTTACGTAATTTCAAATCATTTATTCACCCGATATACCCATTTCTCTCAACGATTATTTCCAACGTATTTTTATACTTCCGAAATGATTACCAAAGTTCCAAAAATATTTCCTGACACCTAAGGTAAATTCTTTATATCTTACGTTTAATTACGTATAACTTTCGTTAATCACCAAACCATCAACCAATACCTATTTTTAATACCCAATACATACAACATATACACTCTTGTACCAAAACAACTCTTCTACTCTTAAATATCTCCATGTGCCGCCCCCTCCCCCCCCCCCTTGTCCATAATAATTACTAGCACTTGATTTATACCTACAATAATTACAAGACACAAATGCTAGAAACATGGAGTTGTATTCAAGACCAAATTGGTGGCTTGACCACCAATTTGTCCCCCTAGCCTCCCTAATCGGCCACAACCATGATCCCTAGACAAATGATACATTTTGACTTACTATGCTAACTTTGAAAATCACCTAGTATATATATGAGTTCAAGTATCATTTGCACTAGTTAGATAGAAGAAAAAAATATATATCCCACCCATTCTACACATGAAATTCGACACACATAAGAGGAGCAAGGGGGAGATAGCTTGATTGTGGTTAAGTTCAAGTATAATTAGGGTACTCTAGCAAGGGTTTGGAACACTAATTCTTGAGTTAATCAAGATTCTACATTCTCTTCTTACTAATCTCTTTTTGTAAGTGATCTTTTCATTGTTAAACTTCATGCTCTTCATGTCATAATGCAAGTTCGAGTATATATACTTAGTTATCACTTGGTACATGTTGACAAGGCTTTGTATTCACAATGATTCTTTAACAAAAGATCATGTTTTGAACAAGTTTTGATTTCAAGTAAATTGAGTTAGTAAAAATCTCCACAAGAAAGTGATGAAAATAATATATATAATATATATATATATATATATATATATATATATATATGTTAGTAAACTCGTGATTTTTACCAACCTTGATGATCATTTACATGAACTCTTGAATATTGTTAAGTTATTGTTAGACCACTTTTGTTATGTTGAGAAGTTGGGGGATGAACTAGGAATACATTTGGAGTTATTGTTAAGTGGTTATCATAGCTAGAAAGATTTGGAAAAGTAGTTGACACATTTACTAATGATTCTGACCTGTTTTGATTTATACAGAAAAAAATAAGTAGGGTGGTGACAATATTAGGCTAGAAATATAGAAAATAGACTCAATAACGAAAACGTGGCCGCTTGAATGAGTTAAAACGGGATTGTAATGAAAAAGATACGCTAGTTTCAAGTTAGACGACGAAAACATTATTTTCAGAAAATAAATGAATCTGTCCGAAATTTTGATAGATAAAAACTTATGTTAAATGATGTCTAGACTATTCGGGACGTTGAAAAGCCTAGTGTATACTTAAATACCTTCGCGGGGATAGGTCAAACTTAAGAAACGAAGCTACGACGCTAAAGTTATGGCCAAAAGAATGTTTACGTCAACATATACGTTGACAGCCTATTATTTCCTCTATTAGAAAGCTGTTAAAATTTATAGAGTTGGATTTTGGACCTTTTTGAGTACATTTTGGTTAAAATGAAGTAAACGGAAATGGTAGATCAATATATATATTTATTAGGCGCGTTAGAGAATTTCGAAATAGCCATTAGCGTGACGACAAAAATTTGATCACAAGATTTACAAGTTACGTTTTCTAAAAAGGGGTGATTTTCTGAATAAACGATCAAATTGACGCAACTATATTTTTGGCGATAAAAATTACAACAAACATGTACAAGTGATAAAGTAGAGTATGAACTTGCATGCACGACATCATTCGGTGACTTAAATCATATCATTCATATTAGGTTGTGAGTAGTTCCCGAGTTCGTTGTTCTTTTATATCTTGGAATTGTCGTGCCATATGTCTTGAGACCGTTGTGTTTTGCTTCTCGATGCCAGTCGTGTCTGTTGTGATCCTTGCATTATTGTGGCTAAGGTGAGTTCATGGCCCCTACTTTTACTGGTTTTTATACTACTTTGGGGGAGAATACATGCTCGTTGTTTTTCACTAAACTCAATGCTTTACAAACGTTTTTATGCGGTAAGCTACTGTTTTACATGATTTTGGACATATATGTGTGATGAGGTGATTTTAAGTTGTGACATGCTTGTTTGTGAGTACATGACTGTGTCACTGTTAACTCTCTGCGGAGGGCCCACATGTTATAGGTTCAGTTGGTGTAACTGTTAACTCTCTGTTGAGAGCCCACAGGTTATAGGTTCAGTTGGTGTAACTGTTAACTCTCTTTGAGAGCCCACATGTTGATAGATCTATCGGGGTAGCTCCCCACGTGATATTGGTTATGGATATGATGCACACTTTAGGCTCAGTTGGCGCGACACTATATGAGCATGGTATCTGTATGACTGATTTTGGCTCAAAATGTTTTGAATTATGATATTGTTTATAGATTGGTTTAGGAACTGTGATTTAGGCAGTGTGAGCCTATGTTGAACTTGACTTGTTGTGAATGATGTTTGAACTCGGAAACCTTTTGGTTCAACCATATTATTTTAAACTAAAAGCTATGAACTCACCAACCTCGTGTTGACTCGTTTTAGCATGTATATTCAGGTTCTTGAAGTGTTAGCTCACATTTGGTGGCAGTTGGCATGGCATGGCATGATTATAGGATAAAGACACTCTGATATGCATTTGGGGACCGTTGTACTTATTTTATGGGCCTAATTCCGCACAAAAACTTAACAATGAAAATTGATACTTTTGATTACTCAATTATACTCTAAATGATTGTGGTGAAAAACTGTTCTTTGTACTTGTGTTGTGATACCAATTTTGTAGCACCCTAGGGACATATACGCTTCCGCTGGACCCAATTTTTGGGGTGTGACAGATGATGCGTTAATGTTAGATATACGAAATACAATGACCCACCTAACATTGTGACCCTTTCTGAGTTCTAGATAACTTAGTCGTTGTGACAGAATCATGTGACATGATTTCTATTTGACATTGAGGTTGTAACTTACTGTAAGACCTTTGATGCTCAGTTGTTACTTGTAATTTGGTCCTACATCGCTCGACATAGTATTTGATTGATTTATTCATTTTCAAACCACTAATACAACAATCTCAAATCATTATACGTAATAGTACTGCCTAGATGAACTGAATACTTGAACTCATGAACTGCACTTAATAATAATTTCTGAGCATAACCAAACATCAACACTCAAATTCTGTCCTTGAACATTTTGATTCATTGATCATCAACATCCACCAGTTATACCTGTCCGACTGCACGTTCCCCCTTGATGTTCTCCCTGATTTTTTTTCATATCGAATATGAGACTCGTAGTGATGTCTATTCTTATTGTACGAACTCTAATTAGTTCTACTTATTCTTTTCGGCTTATAATGACGGAAATTACCTTTACTGTTTTTGGTTGATTGAGGGTATCATCCTCGTAACTCCTTACAAACCCCGTTCACTTTATACATCTCAGTGTGAGATCCTTCTTCTGAATCACGTACATAAGAATTTTGTGGTTGTGTACAAGACCCTACGCATAAAACAAGGACTGCAATTATGCAAAACTAATAAACTTACTCTCGTCACACCAATATACAACTAAGACCCTCTTGGTGTGTCACGCTATATGACAAAAACCTTTGAGCCTTCAGGGTCTACTTTAACTCCATCAACATTTACAATACGGTTTAAGGAAACATGCTTGGAATGTATGGACCCTTTGTCAAACAAACTCATGCGATTACTTATCAGTTCTTGCAACTACGAGGAATCTATTTAAAAAAAAAAAAAAAAAAAAAAACGATCGAGCCATTTTTGGCACGTCTAGAATCTCTATCTCTTTCTTTTTCACGCATTACATATTATGTAACTTTCATACCTTATAATTTACTTAAATCACTACTTCTTCGATCTACATAAACGGCGACCGATCTTTCATTCCGCAAAACAGATGTAATAATTTTTTTTCTATCACATATGATCCTTGCCTCAACTTTTGGTGAACAGTACGATACCAAATACAGTAATAAATCCGCTCAAATTTATAGGAACCAACCTCACTAAAAATCTTTTATTTACTTATTCATTTATCTCAACAATACTAAAAATCAGAAAACTTCTTTAAGTATTTCTACTACTTGTAAAAAAAATTTTGGGCACTGCAAATCCTTGCAAACTAATCTGGATTTGGACAAAGACTGGAGATAAAGTGACTGATCTTTCCTTCTTTGATAGATACTTAATAACTTGGTAAAATTTCTTACATACATCATAATGGGATTATTTCGTAACTTCAAATTGTGAAAATTTTCCTCAATCTTATCTGTGTAATCTTGTGGATAGAGTTTCTTTGTCATCACTTTTGCTCATATACGACACAACTACTTTAAGTACCTCAGCCCTCCTTCAGTAGTCTCACCAATTAAAGCTGTTAATACCTACTTGTTTTGTTTTGGGGCAACCCACCAAAAAAAAATAAAAAATCATGCTTACACCATCAAATCTAATCACTCGATAGTTTCAATTTGATCTCATATTCCATTAATAGTATTTACTTTGGTGTATAAGTTTCGACATACATTGGTGTGAAAATTCGATTTCTAGTCCTGTCATTTTAACCTTGGCCTTCGTTGGGTTCTTCATTCAAGCATTCAATTAGTTGCATCAAGGGCAACTGGTGTAGCTCACTCAATTAAAATTAATTAGGTCGTTAGATCTTGGTTACCAGCTTCATTAGCGAACTCTTCATCCTGACTCACTTGCAAGAACATCTTTTCCTTGTTAGAACATTCTCGATTTTTGTGGTTATCATGGATTGAGCCTTAAGAAACGCATACCAATGATTAACTGATTATCAGTCCACAAGATTTTATGTTTAATAGCTGACTTCAATATGGGAAACCAACCAAAATGCTCATTCGGGGAGTCAAAAAACTATACGCAATAAGATTTTGATTATAGAAGATTGTTGAAGTTCGAATAGTGGACATGAGTATACCTGAGAACGCACTAATTATATGAAAAAAAAAAACAAATACCCCACACATATTCGATAACAAAATTTTAATGGTAGAATCGATTGAATTTCGGGACGAAATTCTCTTTAACGGGATTATACTGTGAGAACCCTCACCAAATCAGGTTAGTCAACAATGACTATTGACCCGACATTTGACTTCTAATTGGAAATTCTAACACTCTAAATATTTGGTGAACATTTTATTTATTCATTTTGAATTTATCCTAAGTATGAAATAAAATATCATGTCATTTAAAAACTATGGATTATAATTAAATTACATATTATGAATAATTCCTAATTTAAATAAAACTAAAACCTAATGTTTCCTGGATCTAACCTATCCTAATAATTTTCTTGGTCCTACACGTATTTGTACAAGACTTATATACATTTTATACTTGCTTCCTAAATGATATGTAAACTGATTTTCTAGAGCCCTATCCCATTGGTCGTTTGATTCATGGAGATAAGAATACCAAATCTCATTCTCATAATAGGAGATTGTCTGCTGCCTTCTTTCCATATCTCTCACATGGTTTTCCTTCTATAAAAAAAAAAAAAAAAAAAAAAAAAAAAAAAAAAAAAAAAAAAAAAAAAAAAAAACAATCGGCATTCCCTTATTTCTTCTCTTCAATCACACGTTTTTCCCTTGTTCCATTCCCTCCCAAGAACGACAACCAGAAACACAAAACATACGGCTTCACTATACCCTCTCCAAACCGAACCCTAATCAGCCACCATTGCCAATGGTTTAGCTCCCAACGATCAAGGAAGAAGAAGGGTTTGGAACCTGTTTTGATCATGGTGTCCTTGGGTAGTTTGTACTTTGATTCGTGGGTTTTGAGTGGTTTTCTTGCTTCGTTAATTTCTGCCTTAAGGTATCCTCTTCAGCTCTTTTGTTTGTAATCCATTCGACGCCCTATTGTGAAGTATAATCAGGAAGTAAACATGCCATAAGGATTAGTATAATCATGCTATGTAACATATAATTGCCTCGCAAAATCTATTATATAAATAAACTTGTATTCATCACATGAAATCATGAATTATTAAACCTATATATGCCGACTTTGCTTCTGGTTTGGTTATATGGAATCTGGTTTTTATTCACACTTTATATCTGGTCTTTAACCTTAATAAGCTTATTAGTTCGTGACCTAAAAATCTGGAAAACCCTAGACCAAATAAATAAGGGGCGTACATGGAATTAAATGAGGGGCTAGGGCTTGTATTATGTTATTTGTATGATACTAAGAGGGGCTGTTTGGGTTAGTATGGAACATAAAATTTTTGGGAATTTAATCCTTGGCGTGTGTGTTAAAATGATGTGTTAACAAGTTGGTTAAGATATAGTAGAAGTATTGTGGGTGTGGGTAAGTCTAAACCTGCATAAAACTTGGACTAAGAGTGAGTGGTATACGTTAGATTTTTGGACAGTTTTGAAAGCTGAACATGTGATCACTATTACTTGAGTTTCATAAGTGTATAATACTGGTTCTTTTCTTGTAAACCTAGTTTAATGTTCTAATTAAGTTTTCCAATTGGTTTGGAGTGATTTGGATTCGTATTGGTCATGTTTATGAATTTATAGGATCATGTGTCAAACTTGAATTTTAGGAACTTAGAAATCATTCGGTGTTTATGAATTTTACTTTTCAAAAAACAAGGAACTGAGAGCTATCCTTTTACAGGTAGAATATATAGGATGTAAGGGACTTACTGGAATTTTTATAAAATTTTCTGAAGGTTTCTAATGGGGTAGCCAGATGCAAACTTTTTGGGTGTCTATGCAGTTATCTTTCTGGGCAGGTCTGGGAAAAACGATTTTTGAAAGGGTACTATCACTTGGAAATAAAATCTGAGAAAATTACAGTAAGTTCCCAACATGTATAGGTACCTGTGATAAAAATCTTAGCTTCCCAGTAGATACATAAGTATGGGTTAAAATTCATAAATATCAGAACCAGAATGGGATAAAAATCTGAACTATCTTTCAAGTAAGGATTTAGTGTAACCTAACTCTTTATAATATGTTTTGACCTATATTACATTTGTAACGTTAATATGGATACTTTTAAACATATGTTAACCTAATCTCCATAATGAAACCCTAATCACAAATAATGAATGGTAATAAGTAATTAAGAATCCTTTATATCATTGAATGAGCTAATAAGTATATTATGAACCCTATATCCGTGCATATTCGTAGAAGAAGGCGTGACGTTGTTTCCTTGTGTTCATTTTCCCGTTGCTTTCATTCCAATTGCTAAGGTAGATCATTCGAAGGGGATGTAGTTGTGTTTCTGGGTGTTCTTTCATTTGCATTGATTTCTAAGATTAATGCTTGGGCTTGTCACCTTGTCTTGTCCGCTTCAAGGTGAGTTTTCGTCGCCCCATTTTACTTATATTTTTCCATGGGGGAAAATGATACTCAAAGTATTTCAAGTTTCATGCCATGTTTAAATGTTTGCTTTATTACTTTTGGACAATGTTGTGTACATAATTGTGTTAGGTGCACTAGTGGTTTGGTTGTGTGGATATTCTTCTATGGTATTGCTGTGTGGTCTCATGTCTTGGGTGTAATCTTTTTGACATGGGAGTACTCATGTTTTAGCTCCAACTGGTAGGCATGCATGTAGTACATATGTATTGCGGAGATGAAGATTTGTAGATGAAGAGTGTGGTTGTTGGTGGTTTATATGGGTGGTTATCGGATTAGCCTGATGGGTGGTTACCTGATTAGCCCGATGATTATGATATAACTGCTTGCCCTACGCTTTATTATTATTATTTGCACACTTGTCCTATTTATATATCATGCACGGTAAATCTGGTTTAGTATAGTTTAAACCTACACTACTAGAAAAAGGTCTATCCTTGACTCACATTTTATGATGCACGCTACAAGATGACGCGCAAATAGCAAAGTCATAAAATAAGAGTCATAACGAGTAAATTTTTTATTGGGGATGACTCGTTTTTAGAAGCGTCATAACATAGGGTCATAATCAGTTAAAATTTAGCCTGCTAGATGACGCTCGTGTTGCTTCATCATAAATAGGGGTCATCTATGTTTTTTTTAACCATCTGCTTCATCAAAATCTATAGTTTTTTTTTTGGCCAAAACACTTCCCGCTCTCAAAAAAAAAATTCCCAAAAAATCAAATTCTCCCTCCATTGATCAATTATCTAACTCACATAAGCCCAACCCTAAAAATATAACACGCCTCCTCTCTCTCCCTTCACAGCCACCACCACTTCACTGTCGTGACCACCAGGGCACCGCCGCCGCCACCTTGCTTCACTGCCACTTGTCTTTGCTAGGTCAAGATAAGACGTTTAGTCGTGAATATGTTTTGGTTCGTGTTTGGTTTTACGACTAATCAATGCCGCACTTATTGGTTCCGTCTTATTTTGGGTTGTTTCGATAATCCACCTCGCCGTTATTCTTCTTACTTTTTTTTCTTTGTAGATTAACATAATTCGATTGTATTATTTTTAAGTTTTTGTTTCTTAATTAAAAAAAATCAATTTTAAACAATTTATAGATTTGTGGTATAAATTATTAAAATCATTTTAAAATTGATTTAAACGATTCGGTGTGTAACTAAATTTTGGTTTAGTTCGTGTTATTTTTCAAAGAGTGGATTTGACTGTTTGTTTGTTGTTTATATGTGTCAGGTTTGGAACTTGGATATGTTTTGTTTTAATAGTGTGTCGGTTTTTGGTAGTCAATTTTGGTTATTTGCGTTTTTGGATGTTAGTTGTGTACGGTGAATGAAATTCCGATTAGGGTGTGATGTACTTGGGGTCTTAGTTCAGCGTGAGTCACCCACGAGGGTGCGTTGGTTCTTGATTCACAGCCACCCCATCAAGTATGTTGGGTCGCTTGGGGTTGTCTAGCATACACCAAAGTATGTCTATTTATTTTTATTTCTTTGTGATTAGCTAATATGTGATAGTGTTTGAGATTTGTGGTTGTATGGGTTTCATTTTTGTTATGCTTTCTGCTGTTATGTCTGGTTTTCGTTGGAGCATGACTCAGATACTTCTTCAGGTACAGTTCATGTTTAACTATAAGAATTACAGAAGCTTATTTTTTTCTTCTTTTTGGCTTGAATTCATTTCTTCAATATTTCTGATGTTACTAAAACGTGTTACTTTCCATGGGCTGGAGAACAAATTGAAACACATTGATTCCTATCCAACCTAAAGAAAGAAGTTTATGGTAAGCACTTCACATCTCTTAAATTTTTCAATGTTATTATTAGTATTCATCGCACAGGTTATTGTTTTTTACAGGTTTGAAAAATCCCCTGACCTTGATGAGCTATGTAACTCCTGTAATAGCCTTGTTTACGGGTTTGCTATCTCTAGCTTTGGATCCTTGGTGGGAATTTAAAACTAGCAGTTATTTTGATAGCTTGGGTCATATCATTTAAAGTTGCTTCCTGTTGCTTTTTGGGGGAATTCTTGCCTTTTTTATGGTAATGTATTCGTTGTTCATGATCCACAATAGATTTATCTACAGAAATACTCAGCATATAACGCCTATAAATACTCAAGGAACTCATACTTATTGCAGGTGTTAACAGAGTACATCCTTGTTTCAGTCACAAGTGCAGTAACAGTAACCATAGCTGGAGTTGTAAAGGAAGCTGTGACTATATTGGTATGAAAAAACAAAATTAGATCTTTACTTGGTGGTCTTCTTATTGCATTACCCATTTTTATAATCATATTTAAAGTCGTGATTCTTTATAGAAAATAAAAATGGGCATACATGTTACTGGGCAACCCGACGTGAACCAAGATTTTGTTTTGACCCGTGACCCAACCTGCCTGACTTGCTGATTTTTCCATTGTTTATATGTACAAGATGCGGATCAGATTTTATATTTGGAGTCATCTGCATCCGCAATTTATGTTCATATCTTGCGTCCATATCTAATATCTGTATTCTTGTCCAGCTGATATGCAAATTGTGCATTTCAGTTATCTTATTATTTTGTTGATAATTTTCTTGTTCATGTTCAGGTGGCAGTGTTTTACTTTCATGATGAATTTACATGGCTGAAAGGAGCCGGTCTCGTCACAATAATGTTTGGTGTGAGTTTATTCAACCTGTACAAGTACGTGATCACTAAATCCAGATACTCTTTTATCACAGTTGAAAACAATTAGTTATGTATTTTATGATCAATGATACTGCAAGTTTGATACTTATTTGTGCGCTTCTGTAAAATTAACATCGCTACTATGCCAGAAACACTTTTACATATTGTGGGTCACTGGGTCAGTAATACAGATACTGATTTTTAGATTATTTGCATGTAGCAAATATCTTCACATTATTTGGCTAATGATCTGTTGATACTCGTCCCCCTATGAGAACATAACAAGCTATTTTGGTCTTGCAGATATCTGTGTGTGTGTGTGTGTGTGTTGACAGTGAAGGAGTAAGTATGTATATAAACTAAAAAGACCCCACTATGTACTCTCAACACAAAACACTAATATATTCAGATGTGATAAGAAGCATGTTACATTAAGAGAATGGTTCTTTTTAGGGTTTCTTTAGTAATGCTAGCATTTTAATGCACATGTCAGCAATATACGTAGTGTTTGTATGTTCAGAACAAATGTTCAGTACATAGTTAAGTTATTTAAGATGTTCATATCTTCTACTGTATATTTCTCTTAACATTGTTAGCTCTAGCTACTGATAGTGGACCAATATTTTAGTTCTGTGATATTGTGTTTTTTGGGATGCATATTTGACAGTATCCCCATAGTTTTTTAGTTCTTATGAGTTTTGTAGCCTGGTCATAGATTTTTAATTCACTCATATTAAGCAGTTATAAGCTGATCTTTTGGATAAATAAGCTCACCCAGCTTATCTCCATTCTAGTATTTTTAGATTAATTTTTAGAATTTTTTAAGACCTTCAAAACTAGGCCTGCAAAAGGGCAATTTTGCCCTGTGCAGCCTGCATCAGCAGACTTGCAGAGTGCTTTCCCGTTTTTTTACAATTAACTAAGAAATAACTGAGAATCAAATGAAGCCTTCTCAAATTGGATTTCTCGTTTTTTTACAGGAACAACTTAATGCTCATGGTGGAGCTGTATCCTTAGGTCACCCACTAGGTTGTAGTGGTGCTCGGATTTTGGTCACCTTGCTTGGGGTACGTTTATTTCGTGATTGCTTGTTTGCTTTTTATATGGAGTGCCCAATTTCTGCAAAAACAAGATGCGTTCTACAGCTTTCACAGCTGATTTTTAGTTTGCGAAATTGTAGTTGGTTATGACATTCATTTAACCCTTGTGCTGAGTTATCTTAACAATGATGGTTATGTAACATAGAAGAATTCAGTTGTTCTCTTTTTTGTTATGGTACTGCTGCTAATATGCAGACTCTGTATTTTAAGTCAATTGTTCTCTTGTAACGTATTTTGAATTTGTCTATCTTTTCTCTTTTTTAGATGTGGTTAAAGGGAATGGGAGACTTATTCCTCAAGCGGTTAAATCGTGGGTCGAGCAATACGAAAAGGAGCCAAAACCAGCAATGGTTGAACTACTGCTTCAGGAGAGCTGCACGGATGACTCGGGTAGTCTTGTTGTATACTCAGTGGTCGATGTGGAAGCTGTCAAACTAACTTGTGAATTACTATCGATATGTAATTTTTGTCGTTAATTAACTTGTGACTTATCGTGAATTAGTACTTGAACTAACCTCATTGTTTTGATATATATATATATGAAATGCGTTATTTTGATATTTGTGTTTTTAATTTTGTATTATCAGGTTTTTAATTGTCATTTAATAGAAAATTAGGAACTGGAAGAAATTATTTTTTTAAAAAAAAAAAATTAGGCTATGACGCGCAAAAAGGAGAGTCATAAAACGTGGGTCATCTTTAAAAAAAAATTAGGTTATGACACGCAAAAAGGAGAGTCATAAAACATGGGTCATAAGTGCGCGTCATAGAGGGATGACGCATAAATGCGAGTCATGAAGCTTTATGACGGGTCCATCCTTGACTCGCATTTGCGCGTCATAAGTCCTCTTCTTGACTCGCATTTGGAGTCAAGAATAGCTGTTTTTCTAGTAGTGCTACGAACTCACCAACTTTATGTTGACATTTTAGAGTATCATTTTCAGGTGATCGATAGTTGTATTTTGAAGGAGCATGCATATTGAGGTCATACATTGTTCTCATATTAAAGACCGAGTGATTTGGCCAAGAGCTTTTTCTAAAGACATAAATTTGATAAGATTAAGACTTGTGTTTTCATTATCCAGTTTGGTATTAAAAATATTATTGTAACATTGTAACTTATTTCCTAAATCAATTATGGTGTTGTTCTACTATCTTATGCGATGTTACATTTTCGTTGCACCTCGTGTTTCCGCTCTTAACGGGGTGTGACACCAAACCTTCTGAATCTTGAATTGGAGAAGCTCCTCTTGCATTGCTTCAACCCAGCTTGAATCTTCTAAGGATTTGAGAACATTTTTGGGTTCAGATTGTGAGAGGAAACACACAAATAAACAAGTGTTGGAATCTTCATGCTGCTTTGCTGCATAAACAGTACTAAGAAACCCTTGTTGATCTGAAGTCATGAGTTGCTTTCTTGTCTTTAGTCCAGATTGCATGTCACCAATCACATTATCCAGGGAGTGAGCTTTGGGAATCCTTGTGTGTGGTGTAGCGAGAACTGCATATGTAGGTGGTAGATTGTTGAAATCCACCTCATCGTCTGAGAAATCAGCAGTATTAACATCTGATGGGCTAGCAGTATGAATATTTGACCTTGCAGTATCAACATTTGGCCTAGCAGTATCAAGTTGGGGCTCAACAGTACAATCATCATTAGTACTGTTAAGTTGATTATCTTGTTCCTCAGCTCCATCTACATTGTTGTCACCTTCAATCCCTTCCTTAGCTTCATCAGTAGAAGGTTCACCATTCATTGAAGTTGAATCCACATTTGTCCATATTGGCATTAGTACATGATCTTGACCTTTCTCCTTTCCCAAGCCTGCTTCATTTGTTGCATCATCAGTTTCTGAACCTGCAAAATCATTAGAAAAGGTTCCTGCAACAACTGGCACGTAATTCATTGATTGGGTTAGAGTCTCAAGGTCAAATAGCCATTTTGGACCTTCAACTCCAACATTAGATTTATTTTCTAAAAATTCAACATGCAGGTTTTCCTCAGCTCTCCTAGTTCTTGTGTTGTATACTCTAAATGCTTTGCTATTGAGAGAATATCCAACCAAGAATCCTTCATCTGCTTTACCCTCAAATTTGTCTAGATGGTCTAAGATATTCAGAATAGTTACATGACACCCAAAAGGTCTTAGAAATCCTAATGCATGAGTTCTACCTCTAAAAAGCTCATATGGTGTCTTGTTGTGAGGTTTAACTACCAAAACCCTGTTCTGCACATAGCAAGCAGTATTAACTGCTTCAGCCCAAAAAGTGATAGGCAACTTAGAGTCAGCTAACATGGTTCTAGCAGCTTCTATTAGTGTCCTATTTCTTCTCTTAGCAACTCCATTCTGCTGAGGAGTTCTAGCAACACTAAACTCTCTTCTAATACCTTTTTCTTTGCAAAAATCATCCATAACTCTATTTTTGAACTCTGTCCCATTATCACACCTAATGACTTTAACTTTCTTATCCACTAAGTTTTCTATCTCAGTAATAAATGTTTTAAGAATGCTAGGTGTCTCATCCTTAGAACCTAAAACGAAAGCCCATGTGAACCGACTATAGTCATCAGTAATCACAAGACAGTACCTTTTATGCATAATACTACTAACAGAAGTAGGGCCAAATAAATCCATATGTAGCATAAACAGAGGTTGATCAATAGAGTTAAAAACTTTGGGCTTACAAGAAGCCTTGTGTTGTTTGCCTTTAAGACAAGCAACACAAGTTTGGTCATTTTCAAATCTTTTCTGAGGCAAGCCTCTTACCAAACCATCCTTAACAATTTTATTTATGGTTTTAAAATTAATGTGACCAAGTCTCCTATGCCATAACATAGATTCATCCAATGTGGCCTTTGCTATAAGACAAGTAAGAGCCTCTTTAGGAACAGTCTTCTTCATATCAACACTGTACATGTTGCCCTTTCTTGGAACTTTGAGTAATACCTGACTTTCATCAGGTAACTTAAAGTCTGGAGAAAGCACAAGTCATTCAGTGTCAGTAAAAAGAACCTTGTTCTTTTTGTCACACATTTGTGAGACACTAAATAGGTTATACTTAAGCTCTTGAACAAAGTACACATCTTTAAAATCCAATTTACAGGTTTTAAGTGTACCTTTACCAGTAATTCTTCCTCCTATTCCTCCCCCAAAGGTAACATATCCTCTATCCAATGATTGAAATTCTGAAAGATAGGACATATTTCCTGTCATGTGCCTGGAACACCCACTGTCTGCATAACCTTGATCTTCATCATCTTCTTGTGAATGTCCCTGCACATGGAATAAGGAAATTAGTTTCCTTGGGGTACCCAAGCCATTACTGACTTGGGTTTGCCTCGTGCATCAATATAGTTAAATCTTTTCAAAACAGTTGATGCACCATAGGACTGGATTGGTCTCCAAATCCAACATGCTGAGGCCTTAACAGCATTAGCCCTTTGATCCCTAGCAGTGTTTTTAAAATTGCCAGTACTAACTGCTTGGCTAGCAGCTTTAACTGCTGGCTTTGAAGTTGTAGCCTTTGGTTTCCAAATTTGTTTTTGAACCACTGATTTCACTTGAAAAGGCCTTTTAGCAGTTGTTGGTGCATATTTGAAAGTTGTTTTTGCACCTTTAACTGCTGGTCTAGGGTAAACAGGTTTGAAGGGTCTGGCAGTACTAACTGCTGGTCTAGCAGTATGAATTGGTTTTGGGCCAGACTTCAATAAAAGTGATCTGGGTGTCATTCTAGCAGTATTAGAGTGAGTTTTAGGCCTTTCTAAGTTCACCCTATGGTTTGAGTACCTAGTTACCCTTTTGTTACCTCTTGGCTTGTCTGTGGTTCTATACATTTCATAATACCTAATTGTTTTCCTAAATGGTTTAGAATTTGTTTTAGGCCTAACAGTTTTATTATCACCCACCTTAGGAACACTTGTTCCTTCTATCTTAACTACATCAGGTTTAACCACAACCTGATCTTCCTCATCATCATCAGATGTCCAGTCCTCAATGGTTGGAGCATCTGAACTTCTATTAGTGGAAACCTTGTCCTCAGAGAGTGAAGTGTCACTTGCACTCTCAAAGGGTTCACTGACTTCTACAGGCTTATCAACAACTACATTCTCTTTTGGCTTAAGACCATATTCTAACATTGGTTGTTGAAATTCAAGCAAACTTGTATGTTCTATGTCTATCCCTGGGGGTGCAGGAATTCCTCTGTGAGGAGGTGGAACTGTTTTGTAACCCAACCCAGACTTAGCTTTGTTGATTAACTGACATTCAATTATTTTGTTTACACCCTTAAAGGCATATTCCAATGTTTCTACACTTAATTGAATGTTTTCATTAGCCTTTTTAATTCTATCCAACTCAGCTTTCAATAGACTAATTTCAGCATTCTTAAATGACAAATCCCTTTTAAGAACTGCTATATCATCAGCAAAACTAGTCTCATTGTTCTTATAGTGCACTATTTGCTCCTCAAGGACTGCTAAACCTCTCTTATGATTTGACAAATTATAATTTGTTTTGTTTAGTTCAATCCTTTGTTCATCATAGTGTTTCCTTAAAATTTCTAATTCTTTAAGAGCAGTGCAAGATTTAGAACAACATTTAGCAGATTGTACCTCAGAGTCAGATTAGGCCATAAAACTCTGCCATAAAACTCCAATCAAAGCCTAAGCCATCAATTGCCACCATTGCCTTTGAAGTTGGCTCAGCATCCTCCACAACCTTGGGCTTGTTCCCATAACCTTTGCTCCTTCCATCCTGTTGTCTAGGTCTCCTGCATTCCCTTGAAAAGTGCCCCAGCTTGTGGCAGTTGTAGCATTCTACCCTTGATTTGTCAAAACCAGCAGTATCATTGCTGCTGATGGTGATCTTCTTTCCAGTTCTTTGGTAGAATTTCTTAGCCCTCATGCTAAGAAGAGAGATCTGCCATTTGAGTTCTATCTCCTCTAAGTCATCATCATTGATCTCCTGGAGGTCTTCATGAGTAAGCATTGACTCATCATTCTGGCTTGTCAGGAAGGCACAGTAGGTTTTTTCTTCCAAAATACCACTAGTACTGCTTGATGAACTAGCAGTACTAACATTGGGGTTAGCTGTACTAATGATGAGGCGAAAAGTGTACCGCTTTTAAGGGGTCATTTAAGCCCGAAATCGTATTTATTTGATCAAATATTGCCCTAAATCGTTCCTTTTGTCATTTTAGGTACTTTTGAGGAGAAATCTGGAAAAGGAGGCATTTTGGACGTTTTTGGAGCATTAAAGTGAAGAAAACGGCAAAGTCTCAAGAATCGGCTAAAAGTTACTCTTGACGGCGTCACAATTAACATGGGACGGCGTCATGCCTTGGCAAGAAAAGTTGGATGTGAAATTTACTCATGACGGGCCAGTGAGTTTGCATGAGAATTCTGACGGCGTCACGCTTTAACTAAATCAAGGGCGTCACGGCTTAAATCATAAGGGGACGGCGTCACGTTCAGGATCCGACGGCGTCAAGCCTTGATAAGCCAGAATGGATTTTTGAAGAGCTAAAGAGGGACGGCGTCAAGATGGTCATCCGGGAACCCTAAAAGCGGCGAGGTGACGGCGTCACAATGCATAAGGTGACGCCGTCAGATGTCAAAGTCTATATATAGTTTTCTAATTTTTTGTCATTAGAGAGAGCTTAGTGTGTGGAATTTTGGGATAAAACCCTAAGACGATTTTAGCTACTTTTTCAGGGCTTTTTGCCTTGAGATCTTCCATGTTTCATTGAAAGATAAGTTATCAATTAATCATTCAATATGTCTATGTGTTGTTTGATTCTATCTTATGCTTGTCTTTTGTTTAACATGTTAGGCTAATTTTATCTTGTGTTTGCTTAGATCTAATGAAACCTAGCTATTGATTATTGGTTGTTAGTGTGTTATTAGTTGTATTGGATGATTGTTTATCTATGTTAGGCTTAAGAAAACTGGCTAACTTCCTATTCGGTAACTTGCTTGAACGTCTTAAGAAACATGAACCAAACGCGTACTAAAGGTTTTTATGGTTGTATTTAATGCACAAGCGAATTCTAGTGATCCCATGTTAGGAGCTTCCTAGCCGGCTCGACATAGGAGTGAAGTAGGAGCTTGTAGAGTTTGGGGAAGTAAGTACGCCACCCCACGAATGGTATTAAGGAATACACCCGTCATCCACGCGACTAATACACACTAATTAACCGGTAAAAGATAGTTAGGGAGTAAGGAAATCTAAGTAAACACATTTCTCTACACATAAGTTTCTCACCACTTTTCATTTTTGTTATTTTATTTTATTTGCATTTGTAGTAATTTGGGTTAGTTGACTAGCAACTAATTCCGCCCACTCCTTCAAAACCCGAGATTTTACTTGCTTTCATAAAATTATAAAAAACATAAAAAGAATCTTCCTCAACCCTTAGACCTAATTAGAGTAGCCTTTCACACCTAACGAACACTATTCCCTGTGGAGAACGATCAATCCCCCGTACTTACCACTACACTATACTACATCGGTCAGGTACACTGCCTGGTGGGGTTGTAAGCCTCTTGAGATCCCTCGAGAGGTAAAACCTGTTGTAAGGTTGCAAAACCCACGCAATCAAGTTTTTGGCGCCGCTGCCGGGGAATAGTTATTGTTTAGGTTGAATTTTTATTTCTATTAGGTCTACTCACTAGATTCCTTTCTAGTGAGATTTTTATTTTTCTTTTTATTATATTTGTTTAGTCTATCTTTTTCTTTGTGCCCTTTGTTTGTAAAACCATCTTCATTTGTCACCATGGCGGATGAAATTCCATTTAGATCATTAACAATAGAGGAACAATTACTTTACACGGATAGATTTGCTTCCTGTTGTTCCAATGAATTTTTAAGTGATCTTAGATATATACAAGAGGAGATGGGTATAAAGTTTGATAGGTTTGATGAATTATGTGCATGTGTGGCTTCTATTAAACAATCATTGTTAGGATCAACTCCTTTTAATAAGACCCTTTGGAAAAAATTTGAGGAAAGCCTCCTAACCGTGAACCATAAGTTTAATGAATTAATGGGTTCGTATACATCACAACTTGAGGAAACAATTGAGGAGGATTTAGCCGAACATGAGCATATTGAGCAAAAAGACCTAGGTTTTATGATCAATGACTTTGAATCTCAAGGAACACATGATGAATCCTTTAGGCAAATTGAACATAGTAATCATGTTATCGGGGAAGATTCTTATGAATCGGACTTAGAACTTGAAATGGCTAGAGAAGGATTTGAGATACTTAGGAACATGTTTGGGTTAGATTCTACTAAAACACATGATGTGGATATAATTGATATAGAGACAAGGAAGGATGAGGTAAATAACACAAACCTACAAAGTACCCCACAAGTCCTACCATCATTCGAGGCATACACACCGCCCGTGACTTACCCGGAAGAAGTAGAAGGGACTATAGGAACCCCAATTGAAGTAGAACCTTTGGAAGAAACAAAACTAGAAGAAATAGGTTTGAATACTTGTAGTCATAACCTTTCTTTTAGTTCTATGGAAGTTCCTAGTTTTGATGAACCGGAGCCTAAACCAAAATCGTTACCTAATCTTCCATCCTTAGATGTGAACTTAGGAATTGAATTAGGTCCCGATCCACCCATCAAACCATGTAGTCCGGGTAATGTTAAGATTAAGGTAGTAGACTCTAAGCCTTGTAGAGAGGAAGCTGACATAGGAGTGAACCATGACCTTACATACTTACATCACCCATTCATGATTGATCACAAGAAACATTATGGGTTTAAACCGGGTTTATTAGGTCAAGATGGATTCCCAACTAGGAATCTCTCGAAGTTGATAGAAGATGATCCCTTTTTAGGAGAAAACTTTAATTCACCCATTGACCAAAGTGAACTAGGTAAGGTTATGATGAAAGGAGCACACCCCTTTGAGTATATAATTCATCCACCACTCTTTCCTCACGTGGCATACTTCTACCGAGCTGGTGTGTATCGCTACTATCACCCGCACTTAATCCTAAGTGTAGGGAAAACCTCCCCTATTTCCGTTAAATAAGGGTAGAGTCAGGCTCGTGACTCAAACAAAAACAAGCGCTCTTGGGAGGCAGCCCATGCTTTATTTGCTTTGTGTGTTTATTTATTTGTTTGTTTGATTTTATTTGTTTCCGTATGTGTGTTTAATTTTTATTAGTATTGATTCATGTTCAAAACTAATTTGTGAAAATGCTTTATGTTGTTTTTAACTTCGTCTTAACTACATATAAAGGTATTTTGCAAAAGATAAGTGTAAGGGAAATCTAAATCGGTTTATTAGAACACAAATTAACATGAATCGTAATAATAATAAATTAGCATACATATTAGTATTTGTTTGAGTCAAATGCTTGTATCGAGTCATAATGATGTTTTGCAGGATTTCCAGGAAGTAAGTTAAAGGTTTTTCCAGAAATTTTCCGGAAACTTAAAACGAAAATTTTTGTCAGGTCATTTCTGACGGCGTCAGGGGTTATAACCTGACGGCGTCAGATTTAATTTCCAGAAATTTTTGAAAATTTTGTTTTCATAAAAAGTTTTTATTAAAATCTCCAACTTATAATCTCCAGGAATCTGCAAAGTTATCATTCCACAAGCATTATATCCTTATATATAGATTTTATCCCGCCGATGTTATGCAGATTTTCGTGTTTGTTTTCTCAGGTTCAACAGGTTATTTTGGACAAGGAAATGTTTTGAATCAAGCTTATGGCGATGCATTAGTCATGGAGCTTCAACATTCTCTTTGGAGGAAGATTTAACCGTGTAAATTCATTATCCAACGAGCGAATCAGGGGAGTATTTGATTTCATTCTTTTACTTTATTCTTTTACATCTTGTTATTTGAACATTGGGGACAATGTTCATCTTAAGTGTAAGGGGAGGGTAAAAGTACGATTTTTGAGAATACAATTGTGCTTGATTTTTGTTTGTTTGATGGTAGATGTGTAATAAAACTGAGAGAAATACTTGTTAAGGTAATTTTAGTGCCAAATTTAAAATTTTTTACAACATATAGGAGTGAAACTTTGATCTTAATGAGCGTCTCACGGATAGGAGTTATATGACTAGCACAAAAACCGTACCACTAAAAAATTTTCCACCCCAAATATGTGAGGTTCGCCCCTAGAATTGGTAGGAAAAGCATTTATGCTATGATGTGTGTACCGGTAGCACTTAGATTCTAGAACTTGCGTTAGGACCATTCCAAGGCCACAAGTGAGACTACATTCGTGTAGTTAGATTTACTACATGATAAGAGGCATTAGGATTAACCCATTGTTTTACACCTGTGTTTTTGTTATAATTACTTCGGCTACATTGGTCAAGTAATTCTCCCACACCCTTTGCGTTGTACTCATTTTTAGTACACGATACCCCTAGTACACCCCTCAGAGCCTATCTTTTCGTTTCGACCTTTAAGCATTTTACTTAAAGGAAGAATTTGTTACACCCCACTAAAATGTACACCCAAATCGCCTTAGCCTACCTTGTATGCACTCATTTTTAGTGCATTATTGTGACAACATTTGTTTAAACCCAAGTTAATTATCTAGTTGATTACATGGTTGCTAAGTCGAGTCATATCCTTGTACATATTGTTTTGGGACGATTGGGACTCATGGGTAAAGTACTAGTGTAATGGAGTAATGGGGAAGAACATCATTTATTACCCCCATATGTGCTAAATGTTTTAAAAGTACTCCAAGTTTTTCAATTATCTTAATTCGAGTCATTAGAATAGTTATTTGTAAAGTTATGTAAAAGTTCAAGTGTAAGGGGATGCAACGCCCCTATGATGTATTATTTTGGATGGTAGGGTAAAAGTGTATGCAAAAAAAAAAAAAAAAAAAAAAAAAAAAAAAAAAAAAAAAAAAAAAAAATCAAGAAAAATACAAAAAAATGAGAAAAGAAAAATAGAAAAAACATACGGACTACCATCCCGTTTCATTTTATGTTTATTTTATGTTTATGTTTTGTTATTTTCTTTCATTAGCTTAAGATCGAGTCTAGTCTTGGCTTAGCAACGTTGTATAGTACATGTAATTGATCAAGATCTTTAACTCGCCACCAGTAAAATATCCTTTATCCAACAAAACCGTGTTTTCCTTTTCCCTACACCTAACGTTATAACCCATTTAAAAGCCCTCTTTGATAGTTTATCTTAGGTGCTTACGCCTAGTGGAGGAGGTTTTCGATCCTTTTCCAAGCCTATGGTAATCTATTTGCTATGACAGGTAGTGAGAGATATTTTCCGTTTTCATTTATGAGATTTATTTTGATGACACTTGAGAGATGTGAGTATCTAAACACTACTTGTGAGGTGCTAGTATGTAATCTCCGTGCTTATTATGATTGAAGTGGAACGAATATTTGTTGTAATTACTTTTATGTTTGCATTAAATGACCCCTAACTTGTATTTTGATTAGAATAAAAGCGCATTTGCTTGAGGACAAGCAAATCTCAAGTGTAAGGGTATTTGATGAGGCGAAAAGTGTACCGCTTTTAAGGGGTCATTTAAGCCCGAAATCGTATTTATTTGATCAAATATTGCCCTAAATCGTTCCTTTTGTCATTTTAGGTACTTTTGAGGAGAAATCTGGAAAAGGAGGCATTTTGGACGTTTTTGGAGCATTAAAGTGAAGAAAACGGCAAAGTCTCAAGAATCGGCTAAAAGTTACTCTTGACGGCGTCACAATTAACATGGGACGGCGTCATGCCTTGGCAAGAAAAGTTGGATGTGAAATTTACTCATGACGGGCCAGTGAGTTTGCATGAGAATTCTGACGGCGTCACGCTTTAACTAAATCAAGGGCGTCACGGCTTAAATCATAAGGGGACGGCGTCACGTTCAAGATCCGACGGCGTCAAGCCTTGATAAGCCAGAATGGATTTTTGAAGAGCTAAAGAGGGACGGCGTCAAGATGGTCATCCGGGAACCCTAAAAGCGGCGAGGTGACGGCGTCACAATGCATAAGGTGACGCCGTCAGATGTCAAAGTCTATATATAGTTTTCTAATTTTTTGTCATTAGAGAGAGCTTAGTGTGTGGAATTTTGGGATAAAACCCTAAGACGATTTTAGCTACTTTTTCAGGGCTTTTTGCCTTGAGATCTTCCATGTTTCATTGAAAGATAAGTTATCAATTAATCATTCAATATGTCTATGTGTTGTTTGATTCTATCTTATGCTTGTCTTTTGTTTAACATGTTAGGCTAATTTTATCTTGTGTTTGCTTAGATCTAATGAAACCTAGCTATTGATTATTGGTTGTTAGTGTGTTATTAGTTGTATTGGATGATTGTTTATCTATGTTAGGCTTAAGAAAACTGGCTAACTTCCTATTCGGTAACTTGCTTGAACGTCTTAAGAAACATGAACCAAACGCGTACTAAAGGTTTTTATGGTTGTATTTAATGCACAAGCGAATTCTAGTGATCCCATGTTAGGAGCTTCCTAGCCGGCTCGACATAGGAGTGAAGTAGGAGCTTGTAGAGTTTGGGGAAGTAAGTACGCCACCCCACGAATGGTATTAAGGAATACACCCGTCATCCACGCGACTAATACACACTAATTAACCGGTAAAAGATAGTTAGGGAGTAAGGAAATCTAAGTAAACACATTTCTCTACACATAAGTTTCTCACCACTTTTCATTTTTGTTATTTTATTTTATTTGCATTTGTAGTAATTTGGGTTAGTTGACTAGCAACTAATTCCGCCCACTCCTTCAAAACCCGAGATTTTACTTGCTTTCATAAAATTATAAAAAACATAAAAAGAATCTTCCTCAACCCTTAGACCTAATTAGAGTAGCCTTTCACACCTAACGAACACTATTCCCTGTGGAGAACGATCAATCCCCCGTACTTACCACTACACTATACTACATCGGTCAGGTACACTGCCTGGTGGGGTTGTAAGCCTCTTGAGATCCCTCGAGAGGTAAAACCTGTTGTAAGGTTGCAAAACCCACGCAATCAACTAACTCCCACAGCAACCTTTACTTCTTCAACTGGACTTGAATTACTAGGAGATGAGACAAAGGCCATGTTTCTAGTGCTTGAACTAGTTCCTCCAGCCTTCTTCATATCTTGCTCAACAATCTTGAAGTTGCTGTATAAGTCCATCAGGCTCATAGTATTAATGTCTGGCTTGTTCTTCCAAACCACCACATGCATAGCCCACTCTGCAGGTAAGCTCCTCAAGAATTTGGGATTCAGATCTTCCTGAGGTATATCCACACCAAGAAAAGCAAGTTGGCTAACAATTTTCTGAAGCCTATTGAACATGTGATTAAAAGACTCATTGCTGGTTGCAGTAAAGTTCTCAAAGTTTTGCTTCAAAAGAGTCTTTAGTGTCTTCTTGGTGGCTTCATTCCCACCATATCTAGCAATAATTGCCTCAAACAAGGTCTTAGCATCCTTGTACTTGCTGAAATTCAAGAGTTGATCATTTGGAATGGTCATCATCAGCAAACTTCTGGCCTTGAGGTCATTTTTCTTTTGAAGCCTCTCTTTTGCAGTTACTGGAGAGGTCTGAAAAACTGTCTCTACCTTACCATCAACTGTTGTTGTAGAAGTTGAAGGCTTGAAAGAGTTTCCTTCTTCAATAATTTCCCAGAGTGCATTGTCTTGCACCTGGAAATACTGTTCAATTCTTAACCACCACATATCAAATTCATTCTGCTTGAGCATTGGCAATTTAGCATCCATGTTCGTTTGGGTAGTCTCCATGTCCATTACTTTCTCTTCTAAATCAATAGTATCAACCTGTCTCTGATACCACTTGAGAGGATTATAATACACTTGGGATGTTACAACTTTATAACGTGTATGAGATACTTTGAGTGAATGCAGTTAAGTATGCGGAATCTACTTAATCACACTTAGAAGGATTATGGTTTATTTAATGGAATAGTGATGCTTGAATGACAATGAGCACAATGAGATTAACACCAAACGATTCAATATTATTGCTTGAATAATACGAGTGATCTAGCTATCACTAGGGTTACAATAACCTTGAATCTTAACAAAACTCTATGACTGATATTCTAATCGTATAACCTAGGATCTCCTTTTATAGACTTAAGGAGTCATTTACAAGATAAGTATTCACCGTATAATTCTAACTAATTAAGATATACAAAATATATATTCCATACTTATCTCCTACAATATCTCTAAAAGTAGTTATCCATGCAAGCAGTACCTTCAGTTGTACTAGCAGTACTAACCTAGCAGTTAGTACTGTTAGTTATATCTCAACAGTCTTCATTTATATACTAGCAGTTTGTACTGTTAATGTAACACCCATTTCTCAGGTGTTGGGACCCCACCCTAGATGAAAGTGGATGAAGGCCTAAGGTGATTGGTTGGTCAACAAAGTTACGTGGAAGTCAACCCGATAGACAAACTAATAGTCAAAGTATGACTAATGTAGTTATATAAGATATGATGCATAAACTAAAGGGACCTAAGTTGTTAAGTTGTAAATATGTATTATAAGAATGGTTGTGGCCAAAGTAAAAGAGAAGAGAATAGAGGGACCATTCTTGCCATTAGCCCAAACTTGCTACCTAACTATCTGTATCCAGGAGATTCTAGATAACTCCCTCAATTATTTTAGATAAGGGTGTGTGATGAACTCAAATAAGTACATTTTATTATCATCATTTATCCTATTTATTTGACTTGTTTTATTATATTATGTATGAGAATTGATACTTAATCGTTTACTTTTGTAATTCTCAGTTAAAAACAAGCATTTGGTGAAACTTAGCTATTATGGACTAAAAATGGAGAAAAATGATCAAGATTGGAAAAAGGCTGCTGAAATAAAGAGATTGAAGACCATTGCCTGACTTTGAAGAATGCACGCATGCAATTCTGTCATGCGTTGCATATGAAACTTTGGTCAACGAAGAAGAACCAACTTGTTCTACTCCAGATGCGCCGCATTATACTTCTTACATACGGCGCATCACTATCAAGATTTCACCAGTTTCGATCCAAGATACAAGAAGACATGCGCCGCATACAGTTATGAAGATACGCCGCATCTCAAGGCGGTGTACGAATATTCTGGAATATAATAACCTTGGACCCCACGTGAAGTTAAGTCAATGCGCCGTATCTACTTATTCAATGCGCCGCATCTTACCTCAGATAGAAACTATAAATACCCCAAGGCCAGACGAATTTCAGAGATTTTTGACGTACGTGCCATATATCCCTAGACGAGCGAACGAATTCAGACGAATAGGCAGCACAAGACACACCCGAACGAAGATACAAGAGCTGTAAGAAGGTCCTGCATGTGTTTAATTCATTAAGTAGTTTTGTTTCATTGTATTAGTACACTTTAATTCATCAGGATTGGTGGCTTGTGTAATGTGACAACGGAAAGGTTGCACTCCCTTAAAACTGCTTTCCCATTAATTAAAGTTTATATGTTGATGTCTTTGGTGACTTTTATTAGTGCATTGATAACCTCTGTGTCTATTAGTGGCTTGTCGTATGTGGCTACGGAAGATCATATTGCTCCCACGGTTATAACTAACTTGATCACTTAGGAATAACTTTTAGACATAAGTAATCATTAAGGGTTTACTCGCCGATAAGATTAGAGCCAACGAGAAAGGGTTAATTACATACACTTCATATAAAACTAGCAATAAAACAAGTGACAAGCTACTTAATTATCAGGACAGGTCTTCTTATTGTCTCAAGTATTTATCTGTGTACGTGCGTGCTTATCGCTGATTCGTGCTCATTAGTTTAGTTTATTATTTAATTGCAACCAAAACGTGCCAGTCTCTCAGGCTGAACCCCCTTGCGTTAGATTAGGTTGTATAATTGACTTAAGATATTAAAATACTGATTAGAATAACTAGATAATACGTTCCACTCTTAGTGATCGACATTCTACTTACCATTATATTCATACTGATCGGGTACACTGCTCGTTAAGTGTGTGTGTTATTGATAAGTCGGCTAAATATAAATTTAAAACTTGAGTAGGCATTAATACTGCTAAACCGCAACGACACATCACGCGCATCAAGTTTTTGGCGCCGCTGCCGGGGAGTGAATTGTTATTATCTGTTAATTTAATTAGTATTTTAATTAGGTTTTTCTTTTTAATTTTTAGATTTTAACCGCTAACCGTGTTGTGGATTAGATTAATTGCATTCATTGTATTCTTTGCATATTTTCTGTTTTGTGTGTTATTTGTTTTCTTTTATTTTTTGTTGCTTTTCGTTTGTTTTTATTTTTCGTATTTTCTGTATTCTGCTGTCGTTGTACTGAGCTAATATAAACGATACGGCGCATCTATTTTCTTAGATATGGCGTATTGCGTTTAATTTTTATAAAATACAACGCGTTTAATTAATTCGATACGACTCATCTTTCCCCAAGATACGGCGTATTCCGTTTTTATTAAGAAATTTTTTCTAAGCGATAACGCCATACGACGCATCTGCTTTAGCAGATACGGCGTATCTATTATTTTAATTAAAAACAGTGTAATTTTCATTGATTGATGTTGTTACAGTACACAATACAGAACATATATAGATATGTTACAAAGCTATTTTTGGTAAGAGATAATCACCCATAATTCATGGTGATATACAGCTAATTGATTGAATGGTTATCTACTTGAGTACTAATCCATAAACACGGTTTAATATTTTCGAATTATTAAACAGATACGACGCATCGATCTTTATCGATACGGCGCATCTACTGAATCAAAAATCTTGTATTTTGAAACGTAACGAAAATACGGCGCATTAACTCTTGTTAATACGACGCATTTAATTTTAATAAGTATAATTGATTTTTGATAATTAAAACTGATACGGCGCATTCTAAATTTATAAGCGGCGTATCTATTTTCTAAGTAAAAGTCTGATTAAATTTTAACGTAATAAGATACGGCGTATCCAACTTTCTGGATACGGCGCATCGTCTGCAAATATCAGCAACTTTTTCTTATTCCCGAACGGAAAATATTCTAACTTACCCTTACACTAGGAAGCTTTTACTTTGAAATCTTCTTGTCTTTAATTTTCAGGAAAAATGTTTGATATTTTCCCAAACTGGTTCGGAAGACCCCGAAGAAACCTTACTATGGAAGAGTTTGCACTACTAATCGCTCAGACGAATGAAAATGAACATCATGAAGTGAGAAACTTTATTAATGAATTCAAGGGTAGTCATGAGCTGTTACTAAAGGAACAAAACAACATGATTAATGGATTGGCAATTGAAGTGCGCCAATTGTCAACGGAGCTCGACAAGGTTCTTTTGGTAAAACACGATATGAAGGGAATTACAACTAGAGGCGGAAAGTCAACCTTTCAAATCGGAGAGACACCCGAGGATAGCGGCACAAACAAGATTTCCCCTGAATCTGTATCATCTGAACAAGAGCAACCAAAAGAGATTAGTCCAGAACCTGTAATCCGAGAAGAACCTTCTGATAAACTCAAACGATCAACACTACCTTTTCCACATAGGTTAAGGAAAGAGAAAAAAGATGCCTATCAAAAGAAGTTCCTGGAGAATCTCAAGCAGCTGCAGCTAAGCATACCATTTATGGAAGCCCTAGTGCAAATGCCAAAATATGCTAAATATCTGAAGAGCTTGCTTACAAACAAGTCTAAACTTGAAGAAGCCTGCACTGTAACAATGGGGGAAAGAAGCTCAGCAGCATTGCTCAACAAACTTCCGTCTAAAGAAAAAGATCCAGGGAGTTTCACTATTCATTGTCAAATTAAAAATTTGCATATTGAAAATGCTTTAGCCGACCTAGGAGCTAGTATAAGCCTTATGCCCTCTTCTATGTATGAAAAATTAGGTCTTGGTGAACCAAAACCTACTAGGATGTGCTTAGAACTAGCTGATAGGTCCATACAATACCCATTAGGAATAGCTGAAAATATATTAATAAAAGTTAATCAATTTGAATTACCTATCGACTTTGTTATCCTCGATATGCCTGAAAATTCTAGAACTCCTATAATATTAGGACGACCATTTTTAGCCACTGCTAGGGCCATAATTGATGTTTTTAATAAAAAGATAACTCTTACCATAGGAAAAGATGAGGTTGAGTTTAACATGGAACAATCTATGAGTAAAGATAATTCCGATGACGATGAATGCTATAATATCGATGTTTCTGATGACACGATTAATTAATTTACTCAGAAAATGTTAAAAAGTAATTTGCTTGATTCTTTTCTGCTTAAAAATTTAGAAAACACAATTGCTATAGAAGATCAAGTTGATGAGTATACTATTGATAATAATTTAGCTGCTGACTCTGCTGTATGTAACGCCATACGGCGCATCGAAAATATCGATGCGGCGCATCTATCTGATGACAGCAGCAATATAATTAAAGAACATGTTTATTCCGCTAGTGCTACTGAAATTGATAATGTTAAACCTGTGCTTAAGGATCTCCCTTCTACTTTGGAGTATGCCTATCTAAATGGGAACACTAATTCGCCCGTTATTATTGCATCTGACTTAACGCCAAAAAAAAAGAATCACTTTTGCAGGTACTGTATAAACGAAGGGGAGCCTTAGCGTGGAGTATGTATGATATTAAGGGAATTAGCCCGTCATTTTGTACACATAAAATCCTTATGGAGGATGAATTCAAACCAACTATCCAACCTCAAAGGCGTTTGAATCCAAAAGTCCAAGATGTGGTGAAAAATGAAATTGTGAAATTACTTGACTCTGGACTTATCTACCCAATTTCCGACAGCTCGTGGGTCGGTCCTATCCACGTCGTACCTAAAAAAGGAGGAATGACGGTTGTACTCAATGACGACAATGAGCTAATCCCTTCAAGAACTGTTACTGGATGGAGAGTTTGCATCGACTATCGTAAACTCAATGATGCTACACGAAAAGATCATTTCCCTCTTCCATTTATTGATCAAATGTTAGAAAGACTATCAGGACATGATTATTATTGTTTTTTAGATGGTTTTTCAGGTTTCTTCCAAATACCCATTGCCCCCGAGGATCAAGAGAAGACGACTTTCACCTGCCCTTATAGAACCTTCGCCTATAGGAGAATGCCGTTAGGACTGTGCAACGCCCCTGCCACTTTCCAACGTTGTATGACAGCTATCTTCCATGATATGGTAGAAGACTTTATGGAAGTCTTCATGGATGACTTCTCGGTGTTCGGTAACTCATTTAGTGATTGTCTCTTTAAACTTGATAAAATGCTTGCTAGGTGTGAAGAAACTAACCTTGTTCTTAATTGGGAAAAATGTCATTTTATGGTTAGAGAGGGAATTGTGTTAGGACATAAGATTTCTGGGAAAGGTATAGAAGTCGATAAAGCTAAAATTGATGTAACTGCCAAACTACCTTATCCCACTAACGTAAAAGGCGTTAGAAGTTTTTTAGGGCATGTGGATTTTATCGTAGGTTCATAAAGGATTTTTCAAAAATATCTAGGCCTATGACCCAATTATTGCTAAAAGATGCGAAGTTTGATTTTTCTGAAGATTGCAAAAAGGCATTTAATATACTTAAAGAAAAACTAACTACTGCACCTATTATAATTTTGCCGGATTGGAATTTACCTTTTGAACTAATGTGTGATGCTAGTGATTATGCTGTTGGAGCTGTACTTGGCCAAAAGATAGAAAAGAAATTTAAGCCAATTTATTATGCTAGCAAAACATTAACTAATGCCCAAGAACACTACACCACCACGGAAAAGGAACTTCTAGCAGTAGTTTTTGCATTCGATAAATTTAGGTCCTATCTTATATTGTCAAAAACTATGGTTTACACTGACCATTCTGCTTTGAAGTATTTGTTCAATAAACAGGATGCCAAGCCAAGGCTTATTAGATGGGTTTTATTGCTCCAAGGATTCGATATTGAAATTAAAGATAAAAAGGGTGCCGAGAATCTAGCTGCTGACCACTTATCTAGACTTGAAAACCCTAACATGGAGGTGCTTGATGAAAGGGAAATCGCTGATGACTTTCCTGATGAACACCTTATGATGGTAAGAATTAGGAGCAATGATAATGGACCATGGTATGCCGACTATATAAACTTTATTGTTGCAAATGAAATTCCAAAAGGGTTAACATCCGACGAGAAGAGAAGGTTTCTAACTCGAGCTAGTGAATATATTTGGGATGAACCTTATGCCTTCAAACTATGTCCTGACAATATTATACGAAGATGCGTAGATGGAGATGATGTCCCAACAATATTGGCACATTGCCATTCAGGGCCGACGGGGGGACATCACGGTGCAGTTATTACAAGAAGAAAAATCCTTGATGCAGGATTTTATTGGCCCACTATGTTGGATGATGCAAAAGATTATATAAAAGGATGTGATGCGTGTCAACGATCCGGAAATATTACATCAAGAAACGAAATGCCACAAAACTATATCCATGTATGTGAAGTTTTCGACATATGGGGATTGGACTTCATGGGACCGTTTCCTGAATCTAAAGGAAATAAATATATTTTGGTTGCTGTTGATTACGTATCAAAATGGGTAGAAGCGCAAGCGTCACCATCAAACGACAGTAGGGTAGTACTTAAATTTTTACAAAGTTTGTTCGCTAGGTTTGGAGTTCCGAAGGCATTGATTAGTGATAGAGGAACGCACTTTTGTAATCACCATTTAGGAAGAGCCCTGCAACATTATGGAGTGTATCATAGGGTTTCCACTGCATACCATCCTCAATCCAATGGGCAAACTGAAGTAACCAATAGAGCTATAAAACGGATTCTTGAAAAAAACGACTGGATTTAATCCGAAAGGGTGGTCTGACAATTTAAATGATGCTTTATGGGCATTTTGTACAACTTATAAGACACCGACGGGATGCACTCCATTTCGTCTTGTATAAGGAAAAGCATGCCACCTACCGATCGAAATCGAACAAAGTGCATATTGGGCTTTGAAGCAATGTAACATAGATATGGAAGCTGCAACGAAGAACCGTTTCATGGAACTTAATGGACTCTACGAACTAAGAGATGAGGCCTATAGTAACACTAAGATCTACAAAGAAAGAACTAAAAGATGGCATGACTCGAGGTTACGTGGAGACAAAATGTTTACTATTAGGGAAAAAGTACTGCTATTTAATTCTTGATTAAAAATGTATCCAGGTAAACTTAAATCAAGATGGACGGGTCCGTTCGTTGTCAAGAAAGTGTATCCATATGGGACTATTGAAATATGCGATAAAAATGGTTATATATTCAAAGTAAACGGGCAACGAGTTAAAAAATACTTTGATAATGAAATTGAGGATATTGAGAGAGAGGTAGTGGAGTTTGAGCCCGAAGTACTAAAATAAGGAGCTGAAGGTGAGTCTAACTTGAAGACTCTGGAATAAAGACAAGTGCTGACCGGGAGACAACCCGGAGAATTTTTACTATTCTGTTCTGTGTCGAGTCAGTCAGGCCCGCAGAAGATACGGCGCATCTCCTACCTAAGATGCGACGCATCTCCTGCACTGGTCATATCTTATTTTATTTTCTGCATTTTTATTTTTAACTTTAAAACTCTTTGTCAGTTTATTTAATGCGGCGCATCCCTGGTTAAGGATGCGACGCATCTTTTATTCTGATTCGTATTTATTCCAGGCTCGATACGGTGCATCTTCTTCCATAAGATACGGCGTATCGACTGACCTGATGAATTTCAGTTTTAATTTTTACATTTTATTTTTGCTAACTACTAATGTATTATGCAAGTTTGAACTTTCTTAACTCAGGTGTGTTTAAGTCTTGATGGTATTATAGATTCCTGCATTTCCTGTGGATACATCAATTATGAAGCTTAAACGTTCTCATCTACAAGAAAGATGATTTTTGCCCTTATACTAATGGAGGATCATACCGAGCAAATCTCAGGGGAGTTTTTCTGTTCTAATTCTTTTATTTTCCAGTTTTTAACCTTTGATACAAACAACGAGGACGTTGTTTAACTTAAGTGGGGGGATTGGAGAATTAGAACACTTACTTGTCCTAAACATTTTCAAAAATTATGCTTAAAATGCGCTTAATATATCAAAATTAAAAATTTTTAGCATGTTTTTGTTTAAGATCTAAGTTGCATAGCTGCACACATAACGTTATTTTCAAAAATTGTGAACTTTTCAAAAATTCACAAATCTATGAGTGTGCCGGTGACTTGTAGACTTTAGAACTTGGCTTGTATACTATTCGAGACCACCATAATAAGTATTATTTATATGATTGGAATGACTTGTCTAAATTGATAAATTTCTAGGATTACACCCAAATAGCCTTTATATGTTATGTGATATTAGCTAACTACACTGGTTAGTTAACCCCCGTATAAACCCTTTGTTACTCTCACTTTTAGAGTAAGATACCCCTAGAAAAACACTCAGAGCCATTCCTTTCGTTTCTTACACCTTTGTTATAATGTTTCGTTACACCCTTACACCTTAGCCTACCCTGTAGATTAAAATCCGTGGTTGGTTAATTGCTTTAGGCAAAGTGTATTTCCTTACATTACCTGTGTTCGCGTGCGTAATTCATTATCTTTGGTTAGGTCGGGAAATTGCACAATGCAATTGGAGTGAAAGTAAATATTGTATATCTTTGAGTTTATTTTTTCGTGTGTTTACTACTTTCACTATTACTGTTATTTCTGAAGTCATGAAAAGTATGGAAAAATTATCCAGAGGTTTTTTCCTCTATAGTTATGTTGGAAATTAAACAAATCATTTTAATATCAAAAAAAAAAAAAAAAAAGAAGAAGAAAAAAATCGAAAAAATGAGAAAAGAAAAAGAAAAAGAAAAAGTTGGATGTTTGTTTTAACCAACTTATGTAAAGTTTTGTATTAAGTGGTCGATATCACCACTATTTGTTATATATTACATTTATAGATTGAATGGGAGTTGAACGTTATGGGAATGCCAACTAAGGATATTCTTTGATTGAGATCTTGTTGAGTATAATTCGTGTCTACCTAAAGCGTGTGTGTTTCAAGTGTTAGAGCGTGAGTTGTTCAATGATATGAGTCTTATTCATGGGATGGTTGGGATAGTGATTAACCACACTTAGGATTTTAATTTATCTGTTTTGTTTTTTTTATTTTACACCAATTTGTATCCCAAATATTATCCATACCCTATATCATTCTTTATCCAAACCTTTGATTTATTGAGATTAGGGATTTGAGCAATCTTAAGTATCGTAGTCGTGGATTCGGCTATGTATTTATGATTTTGTCGCCCTTTTTGATATAATATTATTGGTGAAGATTACTTGGTCCTATCTTTAGCCTATTCGAGTTAAGGATTTGAGCAATTGCAAGTATCGTGGTCGTGGATTCGATCATGTATTTGTGATTTTGTCGCCTTTTCTGGAATTTGAGATTGATAGAGATTAAGAAGAATGATTAACCTTAAACCTCCAAACCCTTTTTACCGCTTTAGACTTGTTATTCCTTGGCTTTAGTGGGGGAGATGTGTATACTTGCCAAGCTTATGATAGAATATTCGTCACGACTGGACAGTTAAACGATTAGATTTGCTTTTATCAAAATATTTTATTTTACTTCTAATTCGTTAAGTGTTTGGTTGTGTGATTATGACAATAATGAATACATGCTTAAATATAAAAATAAATCCTAATATCTTTTAGGATACATTTTCATAAGATTAATTCTAAGGTTTACTTAGGGACAAGTAAAGTTCAAGTGGGGGGATATTTGATGAACTCAAATAAGTACATTTTATTATCATCATTTATCCTATTTATTTGACTTGTTTTATTATATTATGTATGAGAATTGATACTTAATCATTTACTTTTGTAATTCTCAGTTAAAAACAAGCATTTGGTGAAACTTAGCCATTATGGACTAAAAATGGAGAAAAATGATCAAGATTGGAAAAGGCTGCTGAAATGAAGAGATTGAAGACCATTGCCTGACTTTGAAGAATGCACGCATGCAATTCTGTCATGCGTTGCATATGAAACTTTGGTCAACGAAGAAGAACCAACTTGTTCTACTCTAGATGCGCCGCATTATACTTCTTACATACGGCGCATCACTATCAAGATTTCACTAGTTTCGATCCAAGATACAAGAAGACATGCGCCGCATACAGTTATGAAGATACGCCGCATCTCAAGGCGGTGTACGAATATTCTGGAATATAATAACCTTGGACCCCACGTGAAGTTAAGTCAATGCGCCGCATCTACTTATTCAATGCGCCGCATCTTACCTCAGACAGAAACTATAAATACCCCAAGGCCAGACGAATTTCAGAGATTTTTGACGTACGTGCCATATATCCCTAGATGAGCGAACGAATTCAGACGAATAGGCAGCACAAGACATACCCGAACGAAGATACAGGAGCTGTAAGAAGGTCCTGCATGTGTTTAATTCATTAAGTAGTTTTGTTTCATTGTATTAGTACACTTTAATTCATCAGGATTGGTGGCTTGTGTAGTGTGACAACGGAAAGGTTCACTCCCTTAAAACTGCTTTCCCATTAATTAAAGTTTATATGTTGATGTCTTTGGTGACTTTTATTAGTGCATTGATAACCTCTGTGTCTATTAGTGGCTTGTCGTATGTGGCTACGGAAGATCATATTGCTCCCACGGTTATAACTAACTTGATCACTTAGGAATAACTTTTAGACATAAGTAATCATTAAGGGTTTACTCGCCGATAAGATTAGAGCCAACGAGAAAGGGTTAATTACTTACACTTCATATAAAACTAGCAATAAAACAAGTGACAAGCTACTTAATTATCAGGACAGGTCTTCTTATTGTCTCAAGTATTTATCTGTGTACGTGCGTGCTTATCGCTGATTCATGCTCATTAGTTTAGTTTATTATTTAATTGCAACCAAAACGTGCCAGTCTCTCAGGCTGAACCCCCTTGCGTTAGATTAGGTTGTATAATTGACTTAAGATATTAAAATACTGATTAGAATAACTAGATAATACGTTCCACTCTTAGTGATCGACACTCTACTTACCATTATATTCATACTGACCGGGTACACTGCTCGTTAAGTGTGTGTGTTATTGATAAGTCGGTTAAATATAAATTTAAAACTTGAGTAGGCATTAATACTGCTAAACCGCAACGACACATCCCTCGCATCAGTGTGTGAGTGAGGCCAGTTTTTTAGAGAGAAGAGAAAGAGAGGGAAAGTTAGATGATGATCCAAGAAGAAGAAGATGATCAAGTTCTAGTGCTTATGGCCACCCTTTGCTATGATCATCATCAAGTTTTGGTATTGTAAAAGACGAAGATGATGATGGTTAGAAGATGTTGATGGTGGGATTTATGTTAGTAGTTAGCTTGGATTGAAGGTAAGTAACTCTTACTAAAACTTGTATTATATGTGTATTTATCATGTATGTATTGTGGTTGTATAAGAGCATAGGAGTTGGACTTAGAATGGTTATAAGCTAAGTATGGATGGCTAGTGGTTTGTGGCTAAGGGTATGTAGCTTGTTGGATTTGGACTAATTAAGGTATGTAGTTAGTTATGGTTGTTGCGATTGATAATGGTTATGATATGAGAATATGTGTGATATGGTTTGGATGTTGTAGATTAGAAGCCCTTATAACGGTTATGATGTTTATGTGAAAGTATGTGTATGATATATGTTTTATGTTGGGTTACTTACTAAGCGTAAGCTTATTCTTTTAGTTGTCAATGTTTTATTGTAGGTTTATGTGCGGCGAAATGGAAGTACTTGGACTATAGCATAAGGAATTGGAAGCGGATTGTTAGATGGATTGCAATTAGGAGCTTAGTATAGAATACCGAGCTCGAGTCAAAGTTGTACCCGGAGAGTCTTTTAGTGATTTGTAAAGTAAAGTCGAGTGTCAATTTGTATGTTAGAAAGGTCATAACGATTTGGGAGTCTAATGATGGGTCAAAGTGTGTTTTATGTGTTTGTGAGTAAAGTTAAAGGGGCGTTTGGTTTAGTTGTAAATGTACCCATTTTTGGTGGTAAACGGGTCAAGCATCTTTGGAACATGTTTGCTATGTTAAGTTAATGATGTTAGTCAAGTTTGGTGTAAAACGGAAGTCTTATGAGTTGTTTGTGGTGAAAACGGGTCAAAACGGGTTATTTGCATAACCCGTCTAAATTGTAAAGTACTATTTCCGGAAGTCGTTCGGTCGATGTTTTGTATTGGAAATGATCTTATAAATATACCAATCATATCTGGAAAGTTTGGTTAAGTTTCAAGTTCGGGAGGTCGGATTTCCAAGCGGAGATAATGAAAATTGAGTTTTGGGGACAGCAGGTTCAAACCCTTAGGGCCAGACCGGCGGTCGGGACTCTCGACGGCGGTCTGGGCTGTTTTCCAGATTTTGGCGATTTTCAAAAATTCATATCTTTTAATCCGTAAGTCGTCACGGGTCGTACTACCCGTCGTTTTGAAGGGAATTGAGTGTAATTTCATTTAAAAATAGCCTCAAGGGCTGAATGTTTATACATTTTTGTCAGTCATCAAAAGAGTTGTCGGATGTCCATAAAAGTCAATCGATTTCGCGTAAAAAGTTTTAGTTTTTGGTCTAAGCGGGCATGGGGTGTAACAGTTAGTGCAAATCTCTCAGCAGTACTAACTTCAGAATATTTAATTCCTAACATAATACACCTTCATAAGACTTTGGGTCAAACTTGGTGAGGTAATCCTTAGTCTTTAAAATGAAGCACTTGCTTCCAAAAACTCTAAAATATCTTAAAGTAGGCTTTTTGCCTCTATAAAGCTCATATGGTGTTTTCTTAAAAAATGGCCTAATTAAGACTCTATTTAAGATGTAAGTTGATGTGTCAATGGCGTTACACCAAAACTTTTGAGGTATATTTTGTTCGTTTAGCATTGTTCGACTCATTTTTTGGAGTGTTTTATTCTTACGTTCTACTACACCGTTTGATTGAGGGGTTCGAGGAGCTGAGAAGTTATGTGTTATGCCATTAGCATCACAAAAAGCTCCGAATTGGGTTTCGTTATCAAATTCACGACCGTGTCGGTTCTAATTGACGCAATGCTATTACCTATTTGATTTTGAATTTTCTTACTTAGAATTTCAAATTAATCAAATGCTTCGTTTTTAGTTTTCAAAAACTTAGTCCAAGTATACCTAGAGTAATCATCTACTATTACCAAAGTATAGAAGTTTCCTCCTTAACTTTGTATAGCGGATGGACCAAATAAATCCATATGCAACAATTCTGGACACCTAGATGTAGGCACCATGTTTTTAGCCTTATGGCTATTATGAACTTGTTTCCCAATTTTGCAAGCATCACAAAAGTGTTGGTCGTATTTCAACTTGGGTAGGTTCCTAATGAGTTCCTTAGATGATAGAGATTGGATGATTCTCATGTTTGCGTGGCCTAAGCGTCTATGCCACAGAGTTGACTTGTCGACTAAGGAGGTGAGACAAAGTTTGTCTTTAGATGTTTTGTCTAATTTCATAACGTAAACGTTATTCTTCAAAACACCTTTTCCTATGGTTATGCCATTTTTAAGTTTCTTACTTCCGTTTTCACTGAAAAGGATGTCATACTTTTTATGGCATAATTGACTAATACCAAGCAAGTTAAAACCTAAGTTATCTACATGAGCAACATCCTCAATAGTTAGAGAGTCATGAGAGCTTGTACATTTTCCGATGATTTTACTTTTAAGCTTGCTACCAAACGTAACATTACCTCCGTCGTACACTTGGTAGGTTGAGAAAATACTTTTGTTTCTCGTCATGTGTATTGAACACCCACTATCTTTAATCCTCTCATCCGGTTCTAACCTGACTTTCAAGCACACCTAAGTTAAAGAAAAACTCAAGCGTTTGGCCCCCAATATCTCATGGGTCCATTTGCGTTAAACATAACATTATCTTGATTCATGTATGGAAACGATGGATATGGGTTCCATGGCATGTAGTTGGGACCATGATAGTTCCTAAGCATGTTTGGGTTCCAACTACTTTGATAATGATGTTGTGAGTTGTAGTTACTCTTTGGAAAGGGGCGTTTGGGAATAGACGTTCTAGGTCTCTGTTGAACCGTTTTAGTCCTAAACTCATTTTTAACTTTTCCTAATCCTATAGCAACTGCTGGTTTTTGTTTGTTAACAGTTGTACTAGTGCTAGGTTTTCTTGTGACTTTAACAAATTTAGTACGATCCGAAATACAAGCCTTCTGTTCATCAATAGTTCCGGCGGAACCTTTGGCCACTACTGGCGGAACCAAATTTTTGGTTCCGTCAGATCCGTGGGTGTCTGAACTTGTTGGAACTGTTTCTTGTACTTTAACAACTAGTTTCTTAAAACTACTCAAGTTTCCTGATTCCATAAAATCTAATCCAGTTTTATCATGAGGTAGTTTTTGAATTTGCATTATCTCATCTGCTAAACTAATATTTTTATCAAACTATTTAAACTTAGAGTTTTGTTGTTGATAAGTTCTTCCTGTGTGGACTTAAGTGTTTCTAGTTCAAGTTTTAGTTCCTGACAAGACACACATGTTTCTTTAACGTCTTTACCTTTTTCTAATCGTAAAGCTTTCTCTTTTAACCAATAAACTTCGTTTTCTAAAAATTCCTTTTTGGTTTTTAGAAACTTATTTTTGTTTATGATTTTTAGAGTAATTTCACACAGTTTGTTATATTCTATTTCTAAGGTGTCATCATCCATAGATGAGTAAGATGAGTCAGATTGTACCTCGTTAGAGTCATTAACCATAAGAGAAACTTCGTCATTCTTTGGCTCTTCGTCATCATCTTCACTATCACTCCAAGCACCACTAACAAAGGCTCGTTGAGTCTTGTTCTTTGGTGGCTTCGGGCAATTTCCTATTAGGTGACTAGTATCCTCGCACCTAAAGCAATCCCTATCTACTTTGCCTTTCTTATCGTCACGGTCTTTCCGGAAGAATTTCTTGTCTTCTCGAGGTTCTTTAACAAACTTTCCTCGTCTTCTGAAGAACTTCTTGAAATCTCTTACGGCCATGGCATACTCTTCGTCTTCGCTATCTGAGCTAGACTCTTCATCGTCACTTGACTCTACCCTAGCTTTTAAGGCAATGGACTTTAACTTTTCCTTTTTACCTTTGACTATTTCTGAATCTTTTTCCATGACCATTTCATGAATTTTGAGATTTCCTATGAGCCCGTCAAGTGGCATGCTTGAAATATCCTTGGATTCTTCAATGGCCGTCACCTTTGCTCTCCACTTCGGATGAAGTGCTCTAAGAAATTTCCTGACAAAGTTCTTACAAGAAAAAGAATCGTCAAGTGCTTTAAGAGAAGTAACAATAGTATTAAACCTAGCAAAAGCACTATCAATGGTCTCATCTTCAGGGATAGCAAATTGTTCATATTGTTGAACAAGAAGATCAATTTTTTTATCCTTTACTTGTGAGTTCCCTTGATGAGTGATAATTAAGGATTGCCAAATATCTTTAGCGGTTTTGCACATAAATACTCTGTTAGGAATTAAATATGAGTTGATATTGACAAAAGATGAAAGATGGAGGAGACTTATGAAGACAAAGTTAAAGGACTATTATTGTCATTATTTAGAGTCTTTGTAACCCTAATCCTCTAGTATATAAAGAGGATAGGGGCATAGGTTTTTGATACAGGAATTAGAGATGTAATTCCAGAAAAGGTGTGTGTGTGTAACCTAGGCGCCAAGTCTTAGTGTAGACACCTAGGGTTTGTAATCGTTCGACAAATCTTGTGCAATGATAATGATTTGTTTATGGTATTCCACTGCACATTGTTCTTATTCATTATTATTGTGTTTATCCTAGATGAGGTCTAACAAGCCTCGAGCAAACGATCTCCACAAGTGGTATCAGAGACAGGTTGCTCTTGATATCTAGGATGTTACAAGGTTTTTATTGGTGTCGACAGCAGCAGATCGCAAAAAGGTTTTAAGGTATGAACAGATTTATTTTTGTATCGATCTGATTAAATTGGCGTGGCGACAAGATAAAAAGTGGTCTGATCTTTCATTAATTTGTCGCTTATGGTTCGTCGTGAATTAAATAATACCTCGTACTCAAATTTAATTGTTTGCTGCACGTGGATAGCGCTTTATTGAATTTCAAAGTGAATCATTAATTGACTTATTGACGTGGTTGACTGGTGCCATTCCTAATTCATTGACAAATTGACGAATTCATTAATAAAGCTGCTGTTGTCATCGTGGGTTTATTTATTGAATTGATTATAGGATAGTCAATATCAAGTGGGACCTCATTAATGTTGCTGCAGTGATCAATTTAGCTGAAAGTTTGTGTGGCGACATGGTAAGAATTGTACAAGGGTCGGTAACTTATTGATTCTTGGGATCATCGATCAGAGTGATATCACGTGGGTTTACTTGATTTATTAGTTTTGTCGCATTTAATTTTTGTTCAAGGTTGAAGCAGATCAGAGTTGGATATTATTTTCGTGCTGCTATTTTACATAACAGTCTCTACTGCTCTCTTTGGAATTTGTACTGTTCGATGAACAGTTAGTACTGCTCTTGATTCTTACGCGGCAGTTGGTACTGCTGTAATTAGCAGTTTGTACTGCTAGGGTTAGCAGTTTGTACTACTTGGTATTTGGAGTTAGTACTGCTCGACAACAGTTAGTACTGCTAGCTTTGGAGGATGAACAGTTTATACTGCTGGTTGGTACTGTTCGAGCATGGGCTTCTCAAAATAAGGGGAAGCATTGGTTATTGATTTGGAACTCATTGGTTCCAACACACACACACAGGGAAGAAACACACACAGAGGAAGATTTTTGGTTTGGATAAAGAACTATTTTTCATTCTACTACTGCTTGGTTTCAAATATTATTGTAGTCATTTTTTATTAGTACCTGTTTTACTATGATCTTTATGGCGGGTACTACATGGTATTTGTTTCTATGGTGGTTAGTTATTCGACAAGTTCTTTCAAGATGGATCGCGGACAGAGATTTATTCTTTATTTTTATGGCTTGTTTTGGTGATTATTTGAAGAAGAAAAGTGAATATGGTTTATTTGATGTTGTAGTTGAGTTTCACAGGTGCGCGTTCTTATCATACCTTTTGGTAGGAGGTAACTTGTTTGGGCGTTAATGCGGTGACAATGACTTGTCAAATCTAGTTTTCATAGGTCAAGGGGTGGATGGACGAAGGCCTAGTTAACTATCACTTAAAGGAGTTACATTGTAGTGCTCAGTGTCTCATATAATTGAGGATTTGTCAAGAGATTTCGGTCTACTTATATTTCTTGTTTCATATAAGTTTGGAGTCACGTGGATAGTGCAAGATATAAGACGCAAGTTTGGGAAATTCAACTTCTTCATCAAGTTTGTTATACTCGGTTTTCTTCATTAGTGATCGTTCCATAAGGCCTATGCAATTCGTGATTCAAGAGATGGTTATTGGTTTAAGGGGAAGCGTTTGATATAAGTTGCATTGAAGACCCCTATTTGATGATGACAAAAAGGGGAAGAAGGTTTATTTACAGCTTGAAGATCATCTTTCATATCGTTGGTTTTGTCATATCAACTAGGGGAAGATTGTTAGGAATTAAATATGAGTTGATATTGACAAAAGATGAAAGATGGAGGAGACTTATGAAGACAAAGTTAAAGGACTATTATTGTCATTATTTAGAGTCTTTGTAACCCTAATCCTCTAGTATATAAAGAGGATAGGGGCATAGGTTTTAGATACAGGAATTAGAGATGTAATTCCAGAAAAGGTGTGTGTGTAACCTAGGCGCCAAGTCTTAGTGTAGACGCCTAGGGTTTGTAATCGTTCGACAAATCTTGTGCAATGATAATGATTTGTTTATGGTATTCCGCTGCACATTGTTCTTATTCATTATTATTGTGTTTATCCTAGATGAGGTCTAACAAGCCTCGAGCAAACGATCTCCACATACTCTTTCATATTCTTTCCTAGGTAAAGCATTATAAAGCATCATTTTAGCTTCATTACTTTTGGCAATTAATTTCTTTTGCTCATCACTGTGACGAGTAAGAGAACTACCCTCATCCCGACCGCTTGATATATCCTTAATTATAGGTTTATGGTTACCTTCTACAATAATGTACCATAGATCTATATCCTTTGACTTAACATAAGTTTCAAAGCGATTTTTCCAATATATAAAACTATTTGCTTCATATAGTGGTGGTCTTTGCATAGATTGCCCTTCTTTGTAGTTTTCAAAATCCATTGATCGTTTCAAGTTTTAAAATACAATATATTTTGAAAATCTTGAGTAACGTAGCTCTGATGCCAATTGTGGAAAACTAGAAGGGGGGTTGAATAGTTTTTACCCTTTTTTTAAAATTTATTCGCTTTGAGTACTTAACGTGATTTCAACTTAATGGAAATAATCAAAAAATATAAGTAAAGAAAGTAAGGAAAGAACAATCAAACCACAACACGGATGTTTATAGTGGTTCGGTCTACAAGGACTTACTTCCTTGCCCTACTCCACTCCTCGAGCCTCTAACTCGAGAGTTTTTTTTCACTAAGAAATAAGCTCCCTTCTACGCGGAGAAAACCTTTACACGTCGCTTACTCTTTTTCCGGTACTAAGCTAGATACCGAGTTCTTTACAAGGGTACAACCACTCCCGATGTCGCTTATACTTTTTCCGGTACTAAGCTAGATACCGAGTTCTTTACAAGGGTACAACCACTCCCGACACTCTATGTGTTTTGAGGACTAAAACACTAACCGATCACTACTGAATGTTTGCAATGACAATGATGTGTGAATCTACAACTAAATCACACAGTGACTATACTAATAGGTTTGCAACAGTATGTTGAACCTTGATGCTTGATTTCTTTGCTACAAAAGAAAGATCTCTACAAATGAAATGAATGAATGAATGGGTTAATAAAGTAAGAAAGAATGTATATGCAATTTATGCTATGTGAGTGATGAGTGTGCTTGAATGATCAGCTTTCTATTTATAGGCAAACTAATCAGACAAGGCACGGATTTGGCGGACCCAAATTATGGGTTCCGCCCTTTATGCTGTTTGGGTCCGCCGGGACATGACAGCTAGCTCTTACCATATCTTACAAAGATCTTACACAATCCAACTCATTGCTTGAAGATCTTTCCAAAATATTTTACTAAGTCTTACAAGCTATCCAAATGATGTATGTCATGATGTCATGTATATATTTACATTTTAAGAATTAAAATGTAAATAGTATAAATGCATATATGTATGTGACATGTATCCTAGTGATCATGTAGCATGTATATGATGAGTTTTAAAAGCTTATTACTATAAATGTAAAAGACTTTAACTTATATTTATGCTTTGCTAAAGATAAACTTTATAATTGTCATTAACAAAATATAGCAAAGATCGTAAAATATAAATAACGTTTTTAGGACGATATTTGTATTAACAAAAATAAGTTCTTAAAAACCAAAAAGGAGTTTTTAGAAAACGAAGTTCATTGGCTAAAAGAAAAAGCTTTACGATTAGAAAAGGGTAAAGCCGTTACAGAAATACGTGCTTCATGTCAAGAACTTAAACTAGAATTAGAAACACTTAGGACCACACAGGAAGAATTTATCAAACAAAACTCTAAGTTTAAAAAGTTTGATAAAAATATTAGTTTAGCAGATGAGTAATGCAAATTCAAAAACTACCTCATGATAAAACTGGATTATATTTTATGAAATCAGGAAACTTGAGTAGTTTTAAGAAACTAGCCGTTAAAGTACAAGAAACTGTTCCAACAAGTTCAGGCTCCCACGGATCCGACGGAACCAAAAATTTGGTTCCGCCAGTAGTGGCCAAAGGTAAATTTCTAGGATTACACCCAAATAGTGTGCCGGTGACTTGTAGACTTTAGAACTTGGCTTGTATACTATTCGAGACCACCATAATAAGTATTATTTATATGATTGGAATGACTTGTCTAAATTGGTAAATTTCTAGGATTACACCCAAATAGCCTTTATATGTTATGTGATATTAGCTAACTACGCTGGTTAGTTAACCCTCGTATAAACCCTTTGTAACTCTCACTTTTAGCGTAAGATACCCCTAGAAAAACACTCAGAGCCATTCCTTTCGTTTCTTACACCTTTGTTATAATGTTTCGTTACACCCTTACACCTTAGCCTACCCTGTAGATTAAAATTTGTGGTTGGTTAATTGCTTTAGGCAAAGTGTATTTCCTTACATTACCTGTGTTCGCATGCGTAATTCATTATCTTTTTTTAGGTCGGGAAATTGCACAATGCAATTGGAGTGAAAGTAAATATTGTATATCTTTGAGTTTATTTTTTCGTGTGTTTACTACTTTCACTATTACTGTTATTTCTGAAGTCATGAAAAGTACGAAAAAATTATCCAGAGTTATCGTTATAGTGATGTGGTGAAATTTTACACATCTATGTTTATGTTTCAAGAAAAAAAAAAAAAAAAAAAAAAAAAAAAAAAAAAAAAGAAGAAAAAAATCGAAAAAAATGAGAAAAGAAAAAGAAAAAGAAAAAGTTGGATGTTTGTTTTAACCAACTTATGTAAAGTTTTGTATTAAGTGGTCGATATCACCACTATTTGTTATATATTACATTTATAGATTGAATGGGAGTTGAACGTTATGGGAATGCCAACTAAGGATATTCTTTGATTGAGATCTTGTTGAGTATAATTCGTGTCTACCTAAAGCGTGTGTGTTTCAAGTGTTAGAGCGTGAGTTGTTCAATGATATGAGTCTTATTCATGGGATGGTTGGGATAGTGATTAACCACACTTAGGATTTTAATTTATCTCTTTTGTTTATTTTTCATTTTACACCAATTTGTATCCCAAATATTATCCATACCCTATATCATTCTTTATCCAAACCTTTGATTTATTGAGATTAGGGATTTGAGCAATCTTAAGTATCGTAGTCGTGGATTCGGCTATGTATTTATGATTTTGTCGCCCTTTTTGATATAATATTATTGGTGAAGATTACTTGGTCCTATCTTTAGCCTATTCGAGTTAAGGATTTGAGCAATTGCAAGTATCGTGGTCGTGGATTCGATCATGTATTTGTGATTTTGTCGCCTTTTCTGGAATTTGAGATTGATAGAGATTAAGAAGAATGATTAACCCTTAAACCTCAAAACCCTTTTTACCGCTTTAGACTTGTTATTCCTTGGCTTTAGTGGGGGAGATGTGTATACTTGCCAATCTTATGATAGAATATTCGTCAAGACTGGACAGTTAAACGATTAGATTTGCTTTTATCGAAATATTTTATTTTACTTCTAATTCGTTAAGTGTTTGGTTGTGTGATTATGACAATAATGAATACATGCTTAAATATAAAAATAAATCCTAATATCTTTTAGGATACATTTTCATAAGATTAATTCTAAGGTTTACTTGGGGACAAGTAAAGTTCAAGTGGGGGGATATTTGATGAACTCAAATAAGTACATTTTATTATCATCATTTATCCTATTTATTTGACTTGGTTTATTATATTATGTATGAGAATTGATACTTAATCGTTTACTTTTGTAATTCTCATTTAAAAACAAGCATTTGGTGAAACTTAGCTATTATGGACTAAAAATGGAGAAAAATGATCAAGATTGGAAAAGGCTGCTGAAATGAAGAGATTAAAGACCATTGCCTGACTTTGAGGAATGCACGCATGCAATTCTGTCATGCGTTGCATATGAAACTTTGGTCAACGAAGAAGAACCAACTTGTTCTACTCTAGATGCGCCGCATTATACTTCTTACATACGGCGCATCACTATCAAGATTTCACCAGTTTCGATCCAAGATACAAGAAGACATGCGCCGCATACAGTTATGAAGATACGCCGCATCTCAAGGCGGTGTACGAATATTCTGGAATATAATAACCTTGGACCCCACGTGAAGTTAAGTCAATGCGCCGCATCTACTTATTCAATGCGCCGCATCTTACCTCAGACAGAAACTATAAATACCCCAAGGCCAGACGAATTTCAGAGATTTTTGACGTACGTGCCATATATCCCTAGACGAGCGAACGAATTCAGACGAATAGGCAGCACAAGACCCACCCGAACGAAGATACAAGAGCTGTAAGAAGGTCCTGCATGTGTTTAATTCATTAAGTAGTTTTGTTTCATTGTATTAGTACACTTTAATTCATCAGGATTGGTGGCTTGTGTAATGTGACAACGGAAAGGTTCACTCCCTTAAAACTGCTTTCCCATTAATTAAAGTTTATATGTTGATGTCTTTGGTGACTTTTATTAGTGCATTGATAACCTCTGTGTCTATTAGTGGCTTGTCGTATGTGGCTACGGAAGATCATATTGCTCCCACGGTTATAACTAACTTGATCACTTAGGAATAACTTTTAGACATAAGTAATCATTAAGGGTTTACTCGCCGATAAGATTAGAGCCAACGAGAAAGGGTTAATTACATACACTTCATATAAAACTAGCAATAAAACAAGTGACAAGCTACTTAATTATCAGGACAGGTCTTCTTATTGTCTCAAGTATTTATCTGTGTACGTGCGTGCTTATCGCTGATTCATGCTCATTAGTTTAGTTTATTATTTAATTGCAACCAAAACGTGCCAGTCTCTCAGGCTGAACCCCCTTGCGTTAGATTAGGTTGTATAATTGACTTAAGATATTAAAATACTGATTAGAATAACTAGATAATACGTTCCACTCTTAGTGATCGACACTCTACTTACCATTATATTCATACTGACCGGGTACACTGCTCGTTAAGTGTGTGTGTTATTGATAAGTCGGTTAAATATAAATTTAAAACTTGAGTAGGCATTAATACTGCTAAACCGCAACGACACATCCCTCGCATCAGTGTGTGAGTGAGGCCAGTTTTTTAGAGAGAAGAGAAAGAGAGGGAAAGTTAGATGATGATCCAAGAAGAAGAAGATGATCAAGTTCTAGTGCTTATGGCCACCCTTTGCTATGATCATCATCAAGTTTTGGTATTGTAAAAGACGAAGATGATGATGGTTAGAAGATGTTGATGGTGGGATTTATGTTAGTAGTTAGCTTGGATTGAAGGTAAGTAACTCTTACTAAAACTTGTATTATATGTGTATTTATCATGTATGTATTGTGGTTGTATAAGAGCATAGGAGTTGGACTTAGAATGGTTATAAGCTAAGTATGGATGGCTAGTGGTTTGTGGCTAAGGGTATGTAGCTTTTTGGATTTGGACTAATTAAGGTATGTAGTTAGTTATGGTTGTTGCGATTGATAATGGTTATGATATGAGAATATGTGTGATATGGTTTGGATGTTGTAGATTAGAAGCCCTTATAACGGTTATGATGCTTATGTGAAAGTATGTGTATGATATATGTTTTATGTTGGGTTACTTACTAAGCGTAAGCTTATTCTTTTAGTTGTCAATGTTTTATTGTAGGTTTATGTGCGGCGAAATGGAAGTACTTGGACTATAGCATAAGGAATTGGAAGCGGATTGTTAGATGGATTGCAATTAGGAGCTTAGTATAGAATACCGAGCTCGAGTCAAAGTTGTACCCGGAGAGTCTTTTAGTGATTTGTAAAGTAAAGTCGAGTGTCAATTTGTATGTTAGAAAGGTCATAACGATTTGGGAGTCTAATGATGGGTCAAAGTGTGTTTTATGTGTTTGTGAGTAAAGTTAAAGGGGCGTTTGGTTTAGTTGTAAATGTACCCATTTTTGGTGGTAAACGGGTCAAGCATCTTTGGAACATGTTTGCTATGTTAAGTTAATGATGTTAGTCAAGTTTGGTGTAAAACGGAAGTCTTATGAGTTGTTTGTGGTGAAAACGGGTCAAAACGGGTTATTTGCATAACCCGTCTAAATTGTAAAGTACTATTTCCGGAAGTCGTTCGGTCGATGTTTTGTATTGGAAATGATCTTATAAATATACCAATCATATCTGGAAAGTTTGGTTAAGTTTCAAGTTCGGGAGGTCGGATTTCCAAGCGGAGATAATGAAAATTGAGTTTTGGGGACAGCAGGTTCAAACCCTTGGGTCCGGTTTTAGACCCTGGGTTTTGGGGCCAGACCGGCGGTCGGGACTCTCGACCGGCGGTCTGGGCTGTTTTCCAGATTTTGGCGATTTTCAAAAATTCATATCTTTTAATCCGTAAGTCGTCACGGGTCGTACTACCCGTCGTTTTGAAGGGAATTGAGTGTAATTTCATTTAAAAATAGCCTCAAGGGCTGAATGTTTATACATTTTTGTCAGTCATCAAAAGAGTTGTCGGATGTCCATAAAAGTCAATCGATTTCGCGTAAAAAGTTTTAGTTTTTGGTCTAAGCGGGCATGGGGTGTAACAGTTAGTGCAAATCTCTCAGCAGTACTAACTTCAGAATATTTAATTCCTAACATAATACACCTTCATAAGACTTTGGGTCAAACTTGGTGAGGTAATCCTTAGTCTTTAAAATGAAGCACTTGCTTCCAAAAACTCTAAAATATCCTAAAGTAGGCTTTTCGCCTCTATAAAGCTCATATGGTGTTTTCTTAAAAAATGGCCTAATTAAGACTCTATTTAAGATGTAAGTTGATGTGTCAATGGCGTTACACCAAAACTTTTGAGGTATATTTTGTTCGTTTAGCATTGTTCGACTCATTTCTTGGAGTGTTTTATTCTTACGTTCTACTACACCGTTTGATTGAGGGGTTTGAGGAGCCGAGAAGTTATGTGTTATGCCATTAGCATCACAAAAAGCTCCGAATTGGGTTTCGTTATCAAATTCACGACCGTGTCGGTTCTAATTGACGCAATGCTATTACCTATTTGATTTTGAATTTTCTTACTTAGAATTTCAAATTAATCAAATGCTTCATTTTTAGTTTTCAAAAACTTAGTCCAAGTATACCTAGAGTAATCATCTACTATTACCAAAGTATAGAAGTTTCCTCCTTAACGTTGTATAGCGGATGGACCAAATAAATCCATATGCAACAATTCTGGACACCTAGATGTAGACACCATGTTTTTAGCCTTATGGCTATTATGAACTTGTTTTCCAATTTTGCAAGCATCACAAAAGTGTTGGTCGTATTTCAACTTGGGTAGGTTCCTAATGAGTTCCTTAGATGATAGAGATTGGATGATTCTCATGTTTGCGTGGCCTAAGCGTCTATGCCACAGAGTTGACTTGTCGTCTAAGGAGGTGAGACAAAGTTTGTCTTTAGATGTTTTGTCTAATTTCATAATGTAAACGTTATTCTTCAAAACACCTTTTCCTACGGTTATGCCATTTTTAAGTTTCTTACTTCCGTTTTCACTGAAAAGGATGTCATACTTTTTATGGTATAATTGACTAATACCAAGCGAGTTAAAACCTAAGTTATCTACATGAGCAACATCCTCAATAGTTAGAGAGTCATGAGAGCTTGTACATTTTCTGATGATTTTACTTTTAAGCTTGCTACCAAACGTAACATTACCTCCGTCGTACACTTGGTAGGTTGAGAAAATACTTTTGTTTCTCGTCATGTGTATTGAACACCCACTATCTTTAATCCTCTCGTCCGGTTCTAACCTGACTTTCAAGCACACCTAAGTTAAAGAAAAACTCAAGCGTTTGGCCCCCAATATCTCATGGGTCCATTTGCGTTAAACATAACATTATCTTGATTCATGTATGGAAACGATGGATATGGGTTCCATGGCATGTAGTTGGGACCATGATAGTTCCTAAGCATGTTTGGGTTCCAACTACTTTGATAATGATGTTGTGAGTTGTAGTTACTCTTTGGAAAGGGGCGTTTGGGAATAGACGTTCTAGGTCTCTGTTGAACCGTTTTAGTCCTAAACTCATTTTTAACTTTTCCTAATCCTATAGCAACTGCTGGTTTTTGTTTGTTAACAGTTGTACTAGTGCTAGGTTTTCTTGTGACTTTAACAAATTTAGTACGATCCGAAATACAAGCCTTCTGTTCATCAATAGTTCCGGCGGAACCTTTGGCCACTACTGGCGGAACCAAATTTTTGGTTCCGTCAGATCCGTGGGTGTCTGAACTTGTTGGAACTGTTTCTTGTACTTTAACAACTAGTTTCTTAAAACTACTCAAGTTTCCTGATTCCATAAAACCTAATCCAGTTTTATCATGAGGTAGTTTTTGAATTTGCATTATCTCATCTGCTAAACTAATATTTTTATCAAACTATTTAAACTTAGAGTTTTGTTGTTGATAAGTTCTTCCTGTGTGGACTTATGTGTTTCTAGTTCAAGTTTTAGTTCCTGACAAGACACACATGTTTCTTTAACGTCTTTACCTTTTTCTAATCGTAAAGCTTTCTCTTTTAACCAATAAACTTCGTTTTCTAAAAATTCCTTTTTGGTTTTTAGAAACTTATTTTTGTTTATGATTTTTAGAGTAATTTCACACAGTTTGTTATATTCTATTTCTAAGGTGTCATCATCCATAGAGGAGTAAGATGAGTCAGATTGTACCTCGTTAGAGTCATTAACCATAAGAGAAACTTCGTCATTCTTTGGCTCTTCGTCATCATCTTCACTATCACTCCAAGCACCACTAACAAAGGCTCGTTGAGTCTTGTTCTTTGGTGGCTTCGGGCAATTTCCTATTAGGTGACTAGTATCCTCGCACCTAAAGCAATCCCTATCTACTTTGCCTTTCTTATCGTCACGGTCTTTCCGGAAGAATTTCTTGTCTTCTCGAGGTTCTTTAACAAACTTTCCTCGTCTTCTGAAGAACTTCTTGAAATCTCTTACGGCCATGGCATACTCTTCGTCTTCGCTATCTGAGCTAGACTCTTCATCGTCACTTGACTCTACCCTAGCTTTTAAGGCAATGGACTTTAACTTTTCCTTTTTACCTTTGACTATTTCTGAATCTTTTTCCATGACCATTTCATGAATTTTGAGATTTCCTATGAGCCCGTCAAGTGGCATGCTTGAAATATCCTTGGATTCTTCAATGGCCGTCACCTTTGCTCTCCACTTCGGATGAAGTGCTCTAAGAAATTTCCTGACAAAGTTCTTACTAGAAAAAGAATCGTCAAGTGCTTTAAGAGAAGTAACAATAGTATTAAACCTAGCAAAAGCACTATCAATGGTCTCATCTTCAGGGATAGCAAATTGTTCATATTGTTGAACAAGAAGATCAATTTTGTTATCCTTTACTTGTGAGTTCCCTTGATGAGTGATAATTAAGGATTGCCAAATATCTTTAGCGGTTTTGCACATAAATACTTTGTTAGGAATTAAATATGAGTTGATATTGACAAAAGATGAAAGATGGAGGAGACTTATGAAGACAAAGTTAAAGGACTATTATTGTCATTATTTAGAGTCTTTGTAACCCTAATCCTCTAGTATATAAAGAGGATAGGGGCATAGGTTTTAGATACAGGAATTAGAGATGTAATTCCAGAAAAGGTGTGTGTGTGTAACCTAGGCGCCAAGTCTTAGTGTAGACACCTAGGGTTTGTAATCGTTCGACAAATCTTGTGCAATGATAATGATTTGTTTATGGTATTCCACTGCACATTGTTCTTATTCATTATTATTGTGTTTATCCTAGATGAGGTCTAACAAGCCTCGAGCAAACGATCTCCACAAGTGGTATCAGAGACAGGTTGCTCTTGATATCTAGGATGTTACAAGGTTTTTATTGGTGTCGACAGCAGCAGATCGCAAAAAGGTTTTAAGGTATGAACAGATTTATTTTTGTATCGATCTGATTAAATTGGCGTGGCGACAAGATAAAAAGTGGTCTGATCTTTCATTAATTTGTCGCTTATGGTTCGTCGTGAATTAAATAATACCTCGTACTCAAATTTAATTGTTTGCTGCACGTGGATAGCGCTTTATTGAATTTCAAAGTGAATCATTAATTGACTTATTGACGTGGTTGACTGGTGCCATTCCTAATTCATTGACAAATTGACGAATTCATTAATAAAGCTGCTGTTGTCATCGTGGGTTTATTTATTGAATTGATTATAGGATAGTCAATATCAAGTGGGACCTCATTAATGTTGCTGCAGTGATCAATTTAGCTGAAAGTTTTGTGTGGCGACATGGTAAGAATTGTACAAGGGTCGGTAACTTATTGATTCTTGGGATCATCGATCAGAGTGATATCACGTGGGTTTACTTGATTTATTAGTTTTGTCGCATTTAATTTTTGTTCAAGGTTGAAGCAGATCAGAGTTGGATATTATTTTCGTGCTGCTATTTTACATAACAGTCTCTACTGCTCTCTTTGGAATTTGTACTGTTCGATGAACAGTTAGTACTGCTCTTGATTCTTACGAGGCAGTTGGTACTGCTGTAATTAGCAGTTTGTACTGCTAGGGTTAGCAGTTTGTACTACTTGGTATTTGGAGTTAGTACTGATCGACAACAGTTAGTACTGCTAGCTTTGGAGGATGAACAGTTTATACTGCTGGTTGGTACTGTTCGAGCATGGGCTTCTCAAAATAAGGGGAAGCATTGGTTATTGATTTGGAACTCATTGGTTCCAACACACACACACAGGGAAGAAACACACACAGAGGAAGATTTTTGGTTTGGATAAAGAACTATTTTTCATTCTACTACTGCTTGGTTTCAAATATTATTGTAGTCATTTTTTATTAGTACCTGTTTTACTATGATCTTTATGGCGGGTACTACATGGTATTTGTTTCTATGGTGGTTAGTTATTCGACAAGTTCTTTCAAGATGGATCGCGGACAGAGATTTATTCTTTATTTTTATGGCTTGTTTTGGTGATTATTTGAAGAAGAAAAGTGAATATGGTTTATTTGATGTTGTAGTTGAGTTTCACAGGTGCGCGTTCTTATCATACCTTTTGGTAGGAGGTAACTTGTTTGGGCATTAATGCGGTGACAATGACTTGTCAAATCTAGTTTTCATAGGTCAAGGGGTGGATGGACGAAGGCCTAGTTAACTATCACTTAAAGGAGTTACATTGTAGTGCTCAGTGTCTCATATAATTGAGGATTTGTCAAGAGATTTCGGTCTACTTATATTTCTTGTTTCATATAAGTTTGGAGTCACGTGGATAGTGCAAGATATAAGACGCAAGTTTGGGAAATTCAACTTCTTCATCAAGTTTGTTATACTCGGTTTTCTTCATTAGTGATCGTTCCATAAGGCCTATGCAATTCGTGATTCAAGAGATGGTTATTGGTTTAAGGGGAAGCGTTTGATATAAGTTGCATTGAAGACCCCTATTTGATGATGACAAAAAGGGGAAGAAGGTTTATTTACAGCTTGAAGATCATCTTTCATATCGTTGGTTTTGTCATATCAACTAGGGGAAGATTGTTAGGAATTAAATATGAGTTGATATTGACAAAAGATGAAAGATGGAGGAGACTTATGAAGACAAAGTTAAAGGACTATTATTGTCATTATTTAGAGTCTTTGTAACCCTAATCCTCTAGTATATAAAGAGGATAGGGGCATAGGTTTTAGATACAGGAATTAGAGATGTAATTCCAGAAAAGGTGTGTGTGTAACCTAGGCGCCAAGTCTTAGTGTAGACGCCTAGGGTTTGTAATCGTTCGACAAATCTTGTGCAATGATAATGATTTGTTTATGGTATTCCGCTGCACATTGTTCTTATTCATTATTATTGTGTTTATCCTAGATGAGGTCTAACAAGCCTCGAGCAAACGATCTCCACATACTCTTTCATATTCTTTCCTAGGTAAAGCATTATAAAGCATCATTTTAGCTTCATTACTTTTGGCAATTAATTTCTTTTGCTCATCACTGTGACGAGTAAGAGAACTACCCTCATCCCGACCGCTTGATATATCCTTAATTATAGGTTTATGGTCACCTTCTACAATAATGTACCATAGATCTATATCCTTTGACTTCACATAAGTTTCAAAGCGATTTTTCCAATATATAAAACTATTTGCTTCATATAGTGGTGGTCTTTGCATAGATTGCCCTTCTTTGTAGTTTTCAAAATCCATTGATCGTTTCAAGTTTTAAAATACAATATATTTTGAAAATCTTGAGTAACGTAGCTCTGATGCCAATTGTGGAAAACTAGAAGGGGGGTTGAATAGTTTTTACCCTTTTTTTAAAATTTATTCGCTTTGAGTACTTAACGTGATTTCAACTTAATGGAAATAATCAAAAAATATAAGTAAAGAAAGTAAGGAAAGAACAATCAAACCACAACACGGATGTTTATAGTGGTTCGGTCTACAAGGACTTACTTCCTTGCCCTACTCCACTCCTCGAGCCTCTAACTCGAGAGTTTTTTTTCACTAAGAAATAAGCTCCCTTCTACGCGGAGAAAACCTTTACACGTCGCTTACTCTTTTTCCGGTACTAAGCTAGATACCGAGTTCTTTACAAGGGTACAACCACTCCCGATGTCGCTTATACTTTTTCCGGTACTAAGCTAGATACCGAGTTCTTTACAAGGGTACAACCACTCCCGACACTCTATGTGTTTTGAGGACTAAAACACTAACCGATCACTACTGAATGTTTGCAATAACAATGATGTGTGAATCTACAACTAAATCACACAGTGACTATACTAATAGGTTTGCAACAGTATGTTGAACCTTGATGCTTGATTTCTTTGCTACAAAAGAAAGATCTCTACAAATGAAATGAATGAATGAATGGGTTAATAAAGTAAGAAAGAATGTATATGCAATTTATGCTATGTGAGTGATGAGTGTGCTTGAATGATCAGCTTTCTATTTATAGGCAAACTAATCAGACAAGGCACGGATTTGGCGGACCCAAATTATGGGTTCCGCCCTTTATGCTGTTTGGGTCCGCCGGGACATGACAGCTAGCTCTTACCATATCTTACAAAGATCTTACACAATCCAACTCATTGCTTGAAGATCTTTCCAAAATATTTTACTAAGTCTTACAAGCTATCCAAATGATGTATGTCATGATGTCATGTATATATTTACATTTTAAGAATTAAAATGTAAATAGTATAAATGTATATATGTATGTGACATGTATCCTAGTGATCATGTAGCATGTATATGATGAGTTTTAAAAGCTTATTACTATAAATGTAAAAGACTTTAACTTATATTTATGCTTTGCTAAAGATAAACTTTATAATTGTCATTAACAAAATATAGCAAAGATCGTAAAATATAAATAACGTTTTTAGGACGATATTTGCATTAACAAAAATAAGTTCTTAAAAACCAAAAAGGAGTTTTTAGAAAACGAAGTTCATTGGCTAAAAGAAAAAGCTTTACGATTAGAAAAGGGTAAAGCCGTTAAAGAAATACGTGCTTCATGTCAAGAACTTAAACTAGAATTAGAAACACTTAGGACCACACAGGAAGAATTTATCAAACAAAACTCTAAGTTTAAAAAGTTTGATAAAAATATTAGTTTAGCAGATGAGTAATGCAAATTCAAAAACTACCTCATGATAAAACTGGATTAGATTTTATGAAATCAGGAAACTTGAGTAGTTTTAAGAAACTAGCCGTTAAAGTACAAGAAACTGTTCCAACAAGTTCAGGCTCCCACGGATCCGACGGAACCAAAAATTTGGTTCCGCCAGTAGTGGCCAAAGGTTCCGCGGGAACTGTTGATGAATAGAAGGCTTGTACTTCGGATCGAACTGAATTTGTTAAAGTCACAAGAAAACCTAGCACTAGTACAACTGTTAACAAACAAAAACCAGCAGTTGCTATAGGATTAGGACAAGTTAAAAATGAGTTTAGAACTAAAACGGTTCAACAGAGACCTAGAACTACTATTCCCAAATGCCCATTTCCAAAGAATAATTACAACTCACAATATCATTATCAAAATAGTTGGAATCCAAACTTACCTAGAAGTTATCAAGGTCCCAAATACATGCCATGGAACCCATATCCATTCCATACATGAATCAAGATAATGCTATGTTTAACCCAAATGGACCCATGAGATATTGGGGACTAAACGCTTGAGTTTTTCTTTAACTTACGCATGCTTGAAAGTCGGGTTAGAACCGGACGAGTGGATTAAAGATAGTGGGTGTTCAAGGAATATGACGGGAAACAAAAGCCTTTTCTCAACCTACCAAGTGTATGACGGAGATAATGTTACGTTTGGTAGCAAGCTTAAAAGTAAAATCATCAGAAAAGGTACAATCTCTCATGACTCTCTCACTATTGATGATGTTGCTCATGTTGATAACTTAGGTTTTAACTTGCTTAGTATTAGTCAATTATGCCGTAAAAAGTATGACATCCTTTTCAGTGAAAACGGAAGTAAGATACTTAAAAATGGCATAACAGTAAGAAAAGGTGTTTTGAAAAATAACGTTTACGTTATGAAATTAGACAAAACATCTAACGACAAACTTTGTCTCACCTCCTTAGATGACAACTCAACTCTGTGGCATAGACGCTTAGGCCACGCAAACATGAGACTCATCCAATCTCTATCATCTAAGGAACTCGTTAGGAACCTACCCAAGTTGAAATACGACCAACACTTTTGTGATGCTTGCAAAATTGGGAAACAAGTTCATAATAGCCATAAGGCTAAAAACATGGTGTCTACATCTAGGTGTCTAGAATTGTTGCATATGGATTTGTTTCGTCCATCCGCTATACAAAGTTATGGAGGAAACTTTTATACTTTGGTAATAGTAGATGATTACTCTAGGTATACTTGGACTAAGTTTTTGAAAAATAAAAACAAATCATTTAATAAGTTTGAAATTCTAAGTAAGAAAATTCAAAATCAAATAGGAAATAGCATTGTGTCAATTATAACCGACCACGGTCGTGAATTTGATAACGAAACCCAATTTGGAGCTTTTTGTGATGCTAATGGCATAGCACATAATTTCTCGGCTCCTTGAACTCCTCAATCAAACGGTGTAGTAGAACGTAAGAATAGAACACTTCAAGAAATGAGTCAAACAATGTTAAATGAACAAAATATACCACAAAAGTTTTGGTGTAACGCCGTTGACACATCCACATACATCCTAAATAGAGTTTTAATTAGACCATTCTTGAATAAAACACCATATGAGCTTTATAGAGGCAAAAAGCCTACCTTAGGATATTTTAGAGTATTTGGAAGCAAATGCTTCATCTTAAATACTAAGGACTACCTCACCAAGTTTGACCCAAAGTCTTATGAAGGTGTATTTCTTCGATACTAACAAAATAGTAAAGCATACATTGTCTTGAACAAAGAAACCTCAAGAGTTGAGGAATCATTGAACGTAACATTCGACGAAAGTCCATCTCCCTCTAAGACATCACCTTTGGTAGATGATGACTTAGTTGAAAGTCTAATGGTTGAAAACCAAGTAAATCTAGATAATGATAAAGAAGATGAACCTTTAATTAAGGAATTAGTCAATATCAAAGAATCTAGAAGTCATCCATTAGACAACGTCATAGGACAAATTAATGAAAGAACCTTAAGATCAAGAGTTCAAAATCAAAGTAATTTCTTTTGTTTTATGTCAACAATTGAGCCTAAAAATATAAATGAGGCCATAAAAGATGAATCTTGGGTTATAGCAATGCAAGAAGAACTTAATCAATTTGTTAGAAATGACGTTTGGACATTAGTCCCTCAACCTAAATGTCAAACCATAATTGGAACAAAATAGGTGTTTAGAAATAAAATGGATGAAAATGGCGTAGTTTCTAGAAACAAAGCTAGGTTAGTAGCACAAGGCTACAATCAACAAGAAGGTATAGACTAAGACGAAACATTTGCACCGGTAGCTAGGCTCGAGTCAATTAGAATACTACTTGCATATGCATGTGCACATGACTTTAAACTATTCCAAATGGATGTTAAAAGTGCATTTCTTAATGGTTTTATTAATGAGGAAGTGTACGTAGCACAACCTCCCGGCTTTGCTGATTTTGAAAAACCAAATCATGTTTACAAAATTAAAAAAGTATTATACGGACTTAAGCAAACACCAAAAGCTTGGTATGATCGACTTAAGACTTTCATAGTTGACCATAAGTATACCATGGGCCTAGTAGACAACACTCTTTTCACTAAGAAAAAGTGATCACATATAATCATAGTTCAAATATATGTGGATGACATCATATTCGGATCAACTTGTCAAGAGTTATTCGATGATTTCTCAAAAATCATGCATGACGAGTTTGAAATGAGTATGATGGGGGAACTAAACTTTTTCTTAGGACTCCAAATGAAACAATTAGATGATGGGATATTCTTCAACCAATCTAAGTACATCAAAGATATACTTAAGAAATTTGGTCTTGAAGATTCCAAGCCCGTGAAAACACCCATGTCCTCCGAAGCCAAACTCACTAAGGATGACGAAAGTGAATCCGTAGATAGCACTAAATATAGAGGAATGATTGGTAGTTTACTCTATCTTACGGCTAGTAGACCGGACATCATGTTTAGTGTTTGTCTATGTGCACGCTTTCAAGAAGATCCTAAAACATCCCATCTAGAAGCCGTCAAATGAATATTTAGATATATTAAAGGTACAACACATTTAGGATTATGGTATCCCAAAGGAATGGGTGTCGAAACCATAGTGTATGCCAACTCAGACCATGTCAGTGACTATGTCGATAGAAAAAGTACAAGTGGTATTTGTACTTTTGTTGGGCATTGTCTCACCTCATGGTTTGCTAAGAAACAAACGACCCTAGCAATATCAACAACCAAAGCCGAGTACGTGTCTGCAGGAAAAGCATGTCAACAGGCATTGTGGATGAAACAAGCTCTCATCAACTATGGAATTCAACTCAACGACGTTCCTATTCTTTGCGACAACAAAGGATCTATCGACCTTAGCAAGAATCCAGTTCAACACGCTAGAACTAAACACATAGAAATTCGTCACCACTTTCTACGCGACAATGTTCAAAAAGGAAACATCTCAATCGAGAAAGTATCCTCAGAGGACAACATTGCCGATATTCTCACAAAACCTCTTAATAGAGTACCCTTTAACTTCCTTAGACTTGGTTTAGGATTAATGAAACCAAATGTGTAGTTAGTTCCCCCGGAACCAATCGACAACAAACACGGAACCCACTTTTTGGTTCTGCCAAATCCGTGGGTTCCTGAGTCAGTTTTTATATTAAAACAAACACCCATGTACTATTTATCACATTCCCCAAAAACTCACAAGCTACTGGAACTCGACCCATAGCAAACCAATCTCAGAATTTAGGTCATCCTCCACAACCAATTTGTGCTTTAAACCTCTCTGTAAGTATCCTAACCATATCTACATTCCTGATCAGAGTCTAGGATTTCTATTTCTTGCACAAAATCAAAACTTGGGGTTTATGCATATTTTTTGTAAAATCATGAAGCATATTTACTGAATCGCATAACAAATCACGTTTTCCTTAGTTAGGAATTGCATATCATAAGGCATTATCACAATTCATCAAAAACCCCATGTCAAATACTTGCAAAAATCTTCTCACGACTAGGACAAACGGTTTTTGCACATTGTTCATACAAATAAAAACGTTATCTTTTAAACATTACTTGCATAATGTCTCTTGAATGCTAAAGGGAATACTTAACTAATATGTATTTTCGGGTATATTCAATCGAAGCTACATTGAACTTGGAGTGTTTGGGTTATCTCTCGTTTTTGTTATAAAATTTGAATAAACAAAATTTTCATGCATCAAAAGGAGTCGAGATAACCGCACCTCCACATTGTCCCCATGTAGGCACACACTAGAAATTTATATACGTATCTTCGATAGTTTTAACTAAACTATGTAATTTTCGTGTCTAGGATAACAATCATGCCTCCCGCAACATACTTTGATCATAAAGAAACCCTCAATTACCTACCCAAACACCATAAGACAAAAGGACTCACAAACGACCAAGGCAAAATTTTTAAGGCTTTAGAAAAATGATATGTTCACGAGGGTAGAACCGTAGACCCCTCATTCTTAGAAGGAACCAATATCCGTGAACAACTAGCCGCCATCCAATTTGATTGTCTTCTAGACATAGATGAACCTATAGTTCCTAGATTCGTGCTAGAATTCTATGCTAGCGTCGGCCTTAGCACCAATGACTATGGTTACATAAGCGTCCAATTCAAAGTCAACCAACACCAATTTAACATCCCTTTGAACCAATTCGCGGAAGTCTTAGGAGTTCCGGGTCAAGGCACTTACCTTTATTCCGACAAGTGGTCATTTTCAGTCCTAGATTCTCTCCATGATCGTATGCATCCATACGATACACCATTGACTCCAAAAGAGACCATCCGTGATCAGCTCTTCATACCTAGGACCACCCACACTAGGACAAGTCGAGGTAAAGAGGTTGATAAAGACCCGTTTGGCATGGAGCTAAACGAGCTTAGGCCTCAATTTATAAAGTTGGAAGAGATCCTTAGAGCTAACATTTTGTGCACCATAGGAAATAGGGATCATATTAATGCAAGCCTGTGTTACATGCTCTATTGTGTGTCCACCCATCAACCATTCAACTTAGCTTACTATATCGCCAAGAGAATGGCCGATATTCCGGTAATGGGTACCACCGCCATGCCTTACGGGATGTTTCTCACCCGTCTCTTTAGATCTTTTTCACCCATTCCTCCAAATGCTAGAGGTTTCCTTCCGGACTACTCCGACATTCCCCATACCTTTGTACCTCTTAATGACTATAGAGTAGCCATTTCAAAAGGTAAATGTGCTCATCCTCCGACCTCATCATCATCATCATTCGTAAGTGAGGATGATGGTTTGCCAAACTCTAGGATTCCTCCTCCCGAATACATGAGCCAACTTCCTCCTATCGAGAACCAATCCGAGGAATTCAGACAAACAAGAGGAATGATGAAGAATATTGGGCGTTGGATAATGAAGCTCAACAAGAAGATCAACAAGTAGTGAGAAATAGGGAGTGTTTGGTATAAACAATTTCAAAACAATGATGTGGTGATTTGTTATGTTTTTAGGATATTATCCTGTTATTAAACATCTATGTGAACTAACTTAACAATGCAGGACGATAACACTTGATGTTATCAATTTTCTGGGTTTAAGCCACTGTTTGGCTTAACTTCCATATTTGGTAAGTTCAAAATCGTCCGTTTGATCTATGTGTTATCATGTGTTAGAACCTGTGTTTTTGTTTTTAAACAATCACAACTAATTAATTACATATGATTTAGGATAATTTTTGGGATTTCAACGGGTTTCGGGTAGTTAGAAATTGCCACTGTTAAGATTTTTCGATCGGCGGATATGGCGGAACCAAAATCCGGGTTCCGTCTGTTGAAATCTTTGGCTCCGCCAAATTAAGCCCAGCGGATTCCACAGAACCAAAATTTTGGGTCCGCATTTGTTATCGATTGGCTCCACCATTCAACAGTCACATTTTTCAAATTTCCCGTCTAATCCCAAACCTCAGATCATTGATTCTAGTTCTTAGAATTATCCTACTGATATTTAAGCACATTAGGATCATTTAGGTACACTTAGAACTATAAGAAATTCATTTCTCACCAAAATTTGAAAATTCAAATTTCCATCCATGTTACCTTTCTATAACAAGCAAGGAACCCTCAAATTGGTTCTTTGCAATCCGTGGATCAATCAAATCAATAGATTTCCCACTCACCTTTTGCATTTACTGCATATCTTCCCAAACTCTTTCAACTCCATCTCTATGGATTGACTTTGGTGATATGACAAGTTCATTTTCTTGCTCCAAATCATTAGGAACCAACATTTCTCTATGGATCAACATCAAATCCAAACACAAAGTTCCATAAACCTTACTGCCTATAAATTAGAAACTTTAGGATCATAACAATTCACACATTCACCATCATCTCTAAGCATTATTCCTGCATCTCTAAGCAGACCACCAAGAAGGACAGCTCATATGAGTGTCAGACCTTGTTGTTTTGTGAATCTAAATTCTTCATCAGAAGAGTCATCACCTCTAAACATTTCATCACCTATAGCAAATGAGAATTTTCTCACTCTCTCAACTCCAACACCACCTCACATCATCATCAACACTCCACCACCAACCATAACTCCAGTGGCTACCACACCACCACGCGCTCCATCTCAACCAACTAGATCACCATCACCTCCACATTCACCCCAACTTCAGCCCATTGATTTGTTTGCAACTCCACCTACATCACCTCACCCATATTTAGAAACTCTTGAAGACCTTCTTGCTAGGTCCACAAATCCACCACCCTTGACTTTTGAGGGTCAAGAACCACTCCTCTTCCATCCCAGTTATAGGGATATTCACGGTCCTCTCTACCGTGATCAAGCACCACCACAAACGCAACCTCAACCCCTTTCACCAAGGTCTACCCTCAATGCCATTGATGAGGGAATGTGGATTAACCAACCCAACACCCAAGGCGAGATCAATGAGGAACTCAACCGCCTCTACGCCTTCTCCAACATGGTGGATTCCCACCTTAGTGAAGCCATGGATTTACAATCCACTCTACTAGCTTCCATTATGTCACCAACAAACATTCCACCACCTCCACCATCAAATAACCAACCACCACCACCACCACCAACTAATAATGAACCATCCCTTCCACCAAACTACCCTAGACATGGATGTTCCATGTGTGAGAGGACCACCTATTTAACTCAACGGACCAACATCTTGGTTCACGAGTTACAAAATGAAATGAGGTTCATTTTGAACCACATCCTCGGGCGCCTAAATGCTCTTTCACATCCTCAGCAATAGACGTTAGAAGTTTCTCCTTTGTTTCCTTTTATAGGACTTCTTAGGACTTTTTAGGACTTTTCTTTTTTAATTTCTAGGACATTTTCTTTTTATGTTGTAACACCTTCTTTTGTGACTTTGATCACAAACAATTTTCAATGGAAGGATGTTATATTAATGCTTATGTGTGATCAATATTTGTGCATTATCTTGGTTGGGTTGAATTACTAACATTTGCATCATTAGATGGTTGGTTTAAAGTATTGACTTTATTTGATCTTTGTGCTTGGTTTGAACAAAGTATACTTAGTTGACTTTTTAAGTCAAACGGGTTGAACTACAATGCTTGGTTGAACTTATCTTACTTGGTTGGATTATCTATAACTAACCTTTGTTTTGTAGCATTTCTCATCCTTGAATCATATATGTTGGTACCCTAGCAACGGGGAGTATTGATCAAGGGGGAGCATATCATGTACTAATCCTTGTTTTGTAGCATTCATAATCCTTGCATCATATACCTTGGTACCCTAGCAACGGGGAGTATTAAGAAAGGGGGAGCATATCATACAGTAACTATTGTTTTTGTAGGTTCATTCATACATCATAACCTTGGCACTCCAATTAGTGGGAGTATTATCCAAGGTGGAGCTATTAAAGTTCTCAAAATCCATGCATCATACTTGGTACTCCAATTTAGGGGGAGTAATCACCAAGAGCCACTCACCACATTCCGGTATGCATTTCTTCTTTTTGTTTCGACAAAAAGGGGGAGATTAGATTAAATTCATACATCATACATATTTTATGCCAAAATTGATTTCAAAATTTGCATAAAACTATTTTTAATCTATATTTTTAAAAGACTTACACTTTACTTATTCCATTGCTTAAAAATAAACTTTATGTTTTGTCATCAACAAAAAGGGGGAGATTATTAATACAAATATCGTCCTAAAAACGTTATTTATATTTTACGATCTTTGCTATATTTTGTTAATGACAATTATAAAGTTTATCTTAAGCAAAGCATAAATATAAGTTAAAGTCTTTTACACTTATAGTAATAAGCTTTTAAAAATCATCATATACATGCTACATGATCACTAGGATACATATTACATACATATATACGTTTACATTATTTACATTTTTATTCTTAAGAATAGAATTATATACATGACATCATGGCATACATCATTTGGAAATCTTATAGATTTAGTAAATATTTTGGAAAGATCTTCAAGCAAAGAATTGGATTGTGTAAGATCTTGGCAAGATATGGAAAGATTTGTAAAGATATAGCTGTCAGGTCCCGGCGGAACCAAACAGCATAAAGGGCGGACCCCTGGAATTGGTTCCGCCGAATCCGTGGACTATTTGATCAGTTTGCCTATAAATAGCAAGCTGATCATTCAAGTTCACTCATCACTCAAATAGCATAAACTACATTATACATTCTTTCTTACTTTACTAACCCATTCATTTATTCATTTCATTTGTAGAGATCTTTCTTTTGTAGCAAAGAGATCGAGCATCACAAGCTTCAACACACTGTTGCAAGTCTTGTTAGTTAGATACTGTGTGATTTGAAGTTTATCACACATCATTGTTATACCAAACATTCAGTAGTGATCGGTTAGTGTTTTAGTCCTCAAAACACATAGAGTGTCAGGAGTGGTTGTACCCTTGTAAAGAACTCGGTATTTAGCTTAGTACCAGAAAAAGTGTAAGCGACATTAGGTTGGTTCTACCTCGAACTAGAACTCGGTATTTAGCTTTGTAACGGAAAAAGAGTAAGCGACGTGTAAAGGTTTTCTCCGCCTAGAAGGGAGCTTGTTTCTTAGTGAAGAAAAACTCTTGAGTTAGAGGCTCGAGGAGTGGAGTAGGGCAAGGAAGAGAGTCCTTGTAGACCGAACCACTATAAACATCCGTGTTGTGGTTTGATTGTTTCTTTCCTTACTTATTTCATTTATATTGTTTGATTATTTGCATTAAGTTGAAATCACGTTAAGGATTCAAAGTAAATTAATTTTAAAACGCTAAAAACTATTCAACACTCTTCTAGTTTTCCATAGAAAGCTTGTAAGAAGAAAATTCCTTCAAAAGGTGAACAATTAAGGTATATGCAGAATTTCTTGAAACATCAGGATTACTGGAAGGAAATATACTTCAAAGGAAGGTCTCATGGGGAAATTGAGAAGGCTTACATTGAAGCTTATACAAGAATTCAAAAGTCTTTAAGAGATGAAAGTGCAATAATTGAGACTGAGTCCAGTAAAGGTGTGAAAAGAGGAGTAGAGCTATTGGAATCTGAGGAATCCAAGAAGCAGTGGTTAGAAGAAGAAAAACTGGATGAGCCAGTTGAGGAAAAATCAGCTGAGGAAGAGGAAAAGACATTGACTGATGAGCAGATCCATAGTATGATAGTAGTGGTTCCAGAATCTTTAAACATTGATCTCCTTCAAGCCAAGCATCCTATTATTGACTGGGAAGTGTATTCAGATGGAAGAATCAAGGGGTGGAAGATCATCAGGGTAGGAGGAAAATCTAAAGTCTACAAATTCTTTGAAGATTTGATTAGAGCTTTTAACAGAGATGACTTAGATAAGTTGTGGAGCTTAGTTCAAGAGAGATTCAAGACCTCAGATCCTACAGATGATAAGGATAAAGAACTATGGGTTGAGCTGAAAAGATTATATGAACCAGAGGGAGGTGAAGCTATATGGAGGTTTCAAGCTTCAACCTCAGACATCACATGGAGACTGTTTGATAACTGTGGTGCTCATAGAGTTTCCACTAAAGCAGGATTGGAAATTTATACGTTAGTGGAAAAGGATTATCCACTCAGAGCAGTAATCTTATTGGCTATGTTGTCATCAACACTTAAATTTGAAGAAGATTCAGAGATGGCAGATGAACTAATCAGAAAAATATTTCAGTTTGTAGAACAAAGAAAGGCCAAAAGACTAAGATTAACTATGTAGTGTTTGGAAGAATCCTCACATCCTCATTTAATTCAGAGAAACTTGATAATTTAGGATAAATCACAAGTTTAGGGGAGGATTGTTAGGAATTAAATGAAAGGGACTTAGTACTGCTGGAGAATTACACTAACAGTACAAACTGTTAGTGTATAACTAAAGACTGCTGAAGAAACAACTAACAGTACAAACTGTTAAGTTAGTACTGCTAGCTGTAAAGAAGGTACTGCTGCATGGATAAACGTTTAGAAGATATGTATTAAGGATAAGTATGGAATAGATCTTTTATATATCCTAATTATTTAGAATTATACGGTAGAATACTTATCTTGTAAAGGACTCCTTAACTCTATAAAAGGAGATCCTAGGTTAGATGTTCATACATAAGTCATAGAAGTATTGTTAAGATTCAAGGTCGTTGTAACCCTAGTGATAGCAAGATCACTCGTATTATTCTTGAATAATATTGAATCGTTTGGTGTTAAACTTTCTGTGTTCATCATTCATACAAGCATTACTGTTCCATTAAACAAACCAAAACACTTCTAAGTGTGGTTGAGTAGATTCCGCATACTTAACTACATCAACTCAAAGTATCATAAACACATCATAAGGGAGTAACATCCTAAGTGTTTTATAATCCTCTCAAAGAGTTTCAAGAATACTCCTTAGTATATCTTGAGAAAAGAAGTCTAATTAAGGTTACTTACCTCAATTGATCTTGTTAGTGTTTTATGATGTGTCATTCAGACAAGACATTTTGTATTTTTCAACAATTATGATTTTCTAAAAGTACAAAGATTATTACTTTTAGGAAAACAAGTATTTTAGTGTAGATAACATAAACGAATTTTACTTGTTTATGAAATGACACACGTTGTATTAGGTTACTTTGAAAATCTAGTACCCTATATTTTCTAAAACAAGATATAATGTATTTTCTTGTAACATAACCATTCATGTTACAAAGAGAATAAAATGCATAGGATATAAATTATATGTGATTTTGAGTGTTGAGTCGTTCATGAGCAAACTACATATGTTGTTTGTTTGCTCGTGTTTGGTTTTTCGAAAATGACACATTTACAAATTGCGTTGCAACATAAACTGCTTGAATATTTCGGATGAAACATCCAAGTCGTCAATCCTACTTCGTTGTGTATTTTAAGCATCTTTTAAACATTTTAGTTTAATATTTGGAACACAACCATTGGACAAGAAGACTCAATATGACATCATCAACACAAGTGTGAGTTATGATCCGATGCATATTCTTTTCGTCTTGAGAAGGACGTCATTATTTTCATAACAATTGAGTGTGATTGAGTATGTAGGTTCAAGATGATATGTTTTGTTATATCTTGAAGCTAGACAAATAATGACTTCAATTTCATGTCCACACTCAAAAACTTGTCAATTAGATTCGATAATGATATCAATCATAATTTGAATAATGAATTGATATATGCTCGAAATCTTTATTGACCCTCACGACCACTCTTTTTAATAAAGAAAATAAATAAAGATATATGAAATGTGCTCCATCAAATTTAATACTAGTTGTATGTGTGAGGTTATTAATAATGACCTGTTAACTTAATGATTCAACATTGTCATTTATTTTTGTGTGCGAAAACTATCTATTATTACGTATAATGTGCATAGTTTTTGACATTTCATAAGTATAAAAAATAATTATCCTAACCATTTTTATATAATACACAACTTATGTAAAAATAGTTTATGACTACATGTTTGAAACAATTAGTGTGTGTTCAAATACATCCAAGGTTCAAAAATACATTTTCTTTTACTTAAATACTAATGTATAATTATAAACATTTCTCTTGATTAGACAACCTATGGCCAAACAAGATAAGTGCATGTAATGTTTTTAGAAATCTTGTTGAAGAAGTGTTAAATATTTTAAGGTGTCATATTTTAACACTTGAACCTTTGGAGAGATAATTGTGTAAGACAATTGTTTTCGACAAACATGATTAATCAACTTAGTCTACATATCTAAGTGAGTTACTAAAACATTTTAAGATAAGAAAGCAATCAAAAACACATAAGCAAGTAAGGTAATCTATGCCTAATGCAATAACAATTTAGCATAACACACATAAAGATATTCGTAATCATTTTTTATCAAATTCCCGATCAAGTGTGATTAAATATGAATAGTAGTTATGTCACTCATAACAAATATATATGTTACGTAGTCACAAATATGTTTACCAAATCAAGACTCACGTATCATCAATACAAGTAATCACATAAACATAAGCACAACACAAGGTTAAAAGAATTAATCTATTTTAGATTAAACTGTGGACGGTCCCATATATATGTGGGACCGCCTGTTGATTTACAGGACCGCCTATTGATTTACAGGACCGTCACCAGTGTTGTTTTTGAGACATATGTATTTCCATTTTTAAGTTGTTCTAGTTTATATTTTAGGCACAATCACAATCTAAGCAACAAGCCACACAAACATAACCTAAATGCAAAAAGATAAATGCAAGAATAAAATGCAAAGAGATGAGGTAAAAGAAAGCGCAAACCAGACACAGTGATTTATAGTGGTTCGGCATGAAGCACCTCTTCGCCCTACTCCACTCCTCGAGTACCCAACTCGGGAGTTACTTCACTAGTCAACATGCTCCCTTTAGGCAGAACAAACCGTACACCAAAGTTTACACCAATTTAACGACACTAACCGGAATGTCGAGTCCTAATCCTAGCTAGAAGCAATCTACACAAAGCCCACGTAGCTACACGAACAAGCACTCTTGTCCACTTGGATTTACACATAATCAAAGTCTTCTCACGGACGATCACCCCGTCCAAATCTTCACACGGACGATCACACCGTACACTTGAATCATCACCCAATCCAAGTCTTCAAGGACCTTCACCCGGTCCTAGTCTTCACAAGGACGATCACCCGTCCCAATCTTCACACGGAAGATCACCCCGTCCTAATCTACACACGGACGATCACCCCGTCCTAACAAACTATTACAAGGGCTACACACTTTGTCCTAATCTAAACTAACACAACTATTCATGACTCGTACCCAAGTCGGATATAGTAATATACAAATGAGGGAGTTTGAAGGAAGAAGAAAATCGTAACACAAGTTACGTGTGTGTGTGTGTGGACTACATTATAACACTTCGATTCTTGACAACTTCGAGTGTTCTTCTCTTGCACTTGAGATAGAGGATGACGAGATCACTTATAAACACATACCAAAGAGTTATAGTGATCAAAGAAGGAGGAAGAAATAACATAATATTTTTGTGGAAAGAGGGTTAGTTTTTCTGAGAAAACTGTGCAGTATTTATAGGCGCCAGGAGGAGTGGGGGACGGTCCCTTAAAGTTGGACGGTCCTTTATATATAAGGGACCATCACCCTATTTACGGGACCGTCCCAACAGATGTTCCTCTTTTAGTCCTTTATTGGTGAAAATTTATCTGGTGAAAGTTTATCAGATTTAGGCGGGAAAAATAGTTGTTGGCAATTTGAAATTCAAATTTCAAATTCAAATTTATTTTTCTTTAAAACATTTCTTTATAAATACAAAAATAATTTTCCTAATTTATTTTTGTAAAAATGTTTTGTCTCATTTATAAAAATGTGAGTTTTAAGGAAAAAAATATTTTCTTTGATCACTTACTAAAGTTGGTATAGTGTTTGTTCATACCTGAAGTGATTCAGACTTGAGCCGTCGAGAGATGTTGATGTGTGCATGTATTGATGAATTGTGTAAACGAGTAACTTTTGCACTTTACGTTATGTATTACAAGTTACATGTTTGTCATAATTAAAACATGAAGACACTGTATAGATTAAATGTCGTAACGTTTGCACTAACAAAGATCACATTGATCCACACAATATAACTATACAAGATGAAATGTGACTTCATGTATATCAAGATACAGCAAGTATGTAACAAGTGTTACGTGTGCACTACACTAATACTACAGCACCTTGTATCTTCTTGATACTTTGTGTTCTTCTCTTGGACTAGTAGAGGAATGATGGTGATCACTTGTATGGATGATTGGATCACTCTTAAACAAAAGAAAACTATCTAATGATCAAGGAAATGTAAATGTGATTGAGGGATCTAACTCAGAAAGTTTTGTGTGAAAAAGGATACCCAAAAACTGTGAAATGGACTAGTGTTTATAGGCAGAAAAAATTTGCCCGTTACAGAGGGACGGTACTACTAAATATATCACGGTACCACTAAATTTAATGGTACCGTGACAATTAGTGGTACCGTGCCAGACAAAGACGCTCCTATTTTTGTTTTTAGTGGTGAAAGTTTATTTGGGGAAGTTTGGTGCTGATTTGGGGGGAAAAATTGATGTTGGTAAATTTAAACTTTGTTTTCAAATTAAAACATTTCTTTTTAATCCAAAAATAAGTTGTAAAATGTATTTTTGAAAAAATGTTTTGTCACATTAAAAATGTGAAGTATAGAACACAAATTCACTTCTTTGATTATTTGTCAAGTTGTAAATTTGTTTGTTCTTACCTAGAGTGATTTGCGTAGAAACAGGATATTTTGACTAAAAACTTGTTTACGTTAATTTTGACGTAACGTGTTTTTATATTTTGTTATCATCAAAACTTAGAGGTGTTGTAAAATAGAAATAACATTTTTAGACATTACTTGTATCAACACTATCATATTATGTGTTTTGTGAATGAATGTATAAAGAGGATAAGAACTTTGGTTTAGAAGGTACGGAGGTGATAGAGACTTGACTAGTTTAGTTTGATGTAATCATAGTGAAAGTTAGTCTATGGTTATGGACTAATAAGGGATGTTATGGAATTGTTATGTGTTTGTGTTTAGTTACAGTGTTATGGTTTATGTGGTTATAGCATTGTGGTTATCGCTATTGTAATATGGTTACAAGTGTTAAATGGTCGTAGTCCTTGAACTAATCTTAGATGTTTCACAATGCAAATATGATTGGTTAATGTATTATATGTGTTATAACTTGGTTACTTACAAAGCGTTATTGCTTACGGTTTAATTGTTTAACCATTTTTGTAGGTACTTATGTGAAAGGGCAAAGGCATAGGATTGGTTCAGATTGTAAGAGTTTGGATGTACATAAGTGTTAGTAAAGGTGTCGAGCTCCATCACGTTGAACCCCCAAGTTGATGTTTAAGTGTCGTAAAATGGTTTGTGAAGTTATTGTCATGTGTTATAGTAATTTGCTATAGTCTCTGGTTATAGTGTATGTAAAATGGGTCAAAAATGAATGTTTGGCGTATTCTTGTAAAGTATGTCCTGTGGGTCGTTGAGACCACAAATGTTATGAAAATGATGTATTATGATGTTTAAATGATTTATGGAAGTAATTGTGAAGTGTCGGATCCGTAAGGTCGAGTTTTGGGTCAAATAGACGAGTCGGTAATAAGTGGTGCAAGCTTGAGGCTTGTAGCTGGCGGCTGAGGGACTCAACCGGCGGTTGTGGAGTGTTCTGAGGCATCCATCTCCGGCTGGAGTTTCCAGCACTGCGGCCATGGGCAGTTCCAGCTTTTGCTCATTTTGTAAAAATCATATCTTTTAAACCGTAAGTCGTTAGGAGTCGTGCCACCTATCATTTTGAACGTAATTGAGTGCAGTTTCATTTAACAATACTTTCAAGGGATGGTTAATAAGGGAATTTTATCAGTTTATTAAAGAGTAACATAAGGTCCATTATAGTTGTGTCGTTTCCACAAAAATTTATATTTTTTGTTAAATTTGGTAAGGGACTTTTCATGATCCTCGAGAGCCTTACTTGACAGCTCTCTAACGCATTCTTCGGAATATCCAAGGGACTTTGGATTTTGGTTTCCAGGTATATGCATCTTTTGGGTCATCTCCTATTGCCAATTTTGACGCTGACTGGGTAGGAAGCCTTCTACTCGACGATCTACATCTGGTTATTGTGTGATTCTAGGGAACAATCTTCTCTTGTGGTCTTCTAAGTGGCTACATACAATTTCTCGATCCAGTGCCGAAGCCAAATATAAAATGGTGGCTAATGTTGTCGTTGAAACTGCTTGGCTTCATAACTTACTTCAGGAACTTCATACTTCTTTAGTGACTGCTACACTTGTGTACGGCGATAATGTTAGTGTCATTTACTTAACTGCCAACCATGTCCAACATCAGCGGACAAAACACATTGAGATAGGCATTCATTTTGTTTGTGATATGGTTGCCACAGGTCTTATTCGTGTTCTTTATGTTCCCATTATCAGTATGTTGATATCTTCCCCAAAGGTCTTCCATCAGCTCTGTTTGAAGAATTTCTTACAAGTTTGAGTCTTCGGTCTCCTCCCACTCAAACTGTGGCAGAGTGTTAGACATTACTAGTTACATATTATTATTAGTCTTATGGGCCTCATTAGTGTTTATGTTAGTCCAAGCCCACATTTTATTTATATAATGTTGTAGTTATTGTCATCAATCAAGGAAATTACCGAGTCAATAGTTGGGCCGTGCAAAAGACAAGCATGGTTAGAAATTAAACATTTAGTTCTGAGTGCATGGTCTAACTTAAATTTCAGAAGTATAGTTAGTGAATGAGTTGAGCTATTATGCAAACCAGAGAAAAACAAGGGCTTCAAAGAATTGACAAGGCTTTCGTTCTTATCGATATTGGGATTCTAACAAGAGTCGATGCTGAAAGAGAAGTAAAACTCCAAAAATTTCATAGCAAAATTCTTGTATCCAAAATTGATCTTGAATACGATTGGGATTTTGCCAAATATGATGAATTTAGAGAGATAATCAAGATAGGAAAAGTTAAGAAAGGAGATTCAGAGTCAATGATGCAGGAAAGGTTCGTTGAGGTCCAGATGTCGTCTCCTTCGTTAGTTGCAAATGCAGGCATTAGATTTTCAATCCTTGGTTTCCCGCCTTTGAACCAACTTTCAAATAAAAAAAAGAAGATAAATTATGCTTTTGATAAACGATGAGATGTTTCGGTAAATAAGAAAAGAGATGTTTTCCATTACAAAAAGAAGTGATTTTCAAAGAAAAAAATAACAATAAAAACAATTGCCATTAGTTGGGGCAGAGAGGGAAGTTCTTTTGAAAGGAAGAAGAAAATAACATGTACTTTTGGAAGTGGGAGAAAGTAGTGATGTTTGGAAGAAAAAAAAAATAAACGGGAGAAAGTAGTGATGTTGGGAAAAAACAATTTAATGAATTTAATTCCAATCCTTTAAACAACTGTGTCGGGTCCATTAGTACCCAAGAATACTTAAAACAGGATTTGGACACAAATTAACTAAGTGTTAACTTAAACTGAGAACAATTCAAGTCACTGAGTGAACAGTCACTCAGTGAGTCATCTTCAGGATGCTTAAGGCGAATTCAAGAAGAAGGATTCACTACTCAGGTAGACGGTACTCCCTGAGTAGGACTTAAGCCAAAGAAGAAGATGATGGTTCAGTGGGTGTTGGACAAGAACTCACTGAACCCCAGTCTCCTCAACAACATTAAGTGATTGAAGACTGAAGAACTCAATGCCTGAAAGAAAGGCGGGAAGATCTGGGAAGAGTTTAAGATAAGATCATATCTTATCTTGTCAGGAAGAAACCTTCCCTAAGACGGCTAAAAGTCATGGAGTGTCAGACCAACCACTCCTAAAGACTTTATAGTCCATTCCCATTGGTTCTTGGAAATGACAATTACTGTTGTAATTGTCAGACACGCTTGCTTCAACAAGTTGTAGTATTTTAATCACTTTTACTCTTTTATACTTGTGTATAAATAGGTTCAGAAGGAGAGAAGTTGTGTGTGTTTGTACATTGAAAGCCTTATACTTTTGCAAAACAACTTCTCTCCTACAAAGAGTAACGTATCCCTGAGATAGCTCAGTGGGTTGAATTGCTACCACTTAAGCATAGCTTGAGTTTAAATAGGAGACACCATACCTTGTCTATTCGATCCCAAGTGTTTATTCCGCAAAACACTTGGGTAATAGATTCTTTGATTCATTTCTAATAAGAATTTAAACGTTGAAAAATACTTTGTGTTTTTTACATTTATGTTTCATTAACTGATAGAAAGAATCATTACATTGTATTAGTCATAAACACAAATAGATTAACTTTCTAGTTAACTCTAAGCGTGTTAAGGGAACAACAAGTGGTATCAGAGCCTTTGGTTTATAAAATCTTTCAAAATTAACCAAGAGTGCTCAAGATTTTTAAAACCAAGATCCTACTATGACTGATGCAAATGTGCCCCAGCTAGTCGACAAAAAGGGTGGAAGCTTTTCAGCTGTTGCCCCACGACTTGAAGCTGGTAAATTTAGCAAGTGGAAAAAGCGAATGCTTTGCTACTTGACTGGTATGGAACCATACTACATCACTTGTGTCAAAGATGGTCCTTATGTCCCAAAGACTGCTGAAGGGCTAAACAAGCCTGAGGCTCAATGGACCATTGATGAGAGGAGGGTGGTCAATCAAGACCAACGCCTAAAAAGCATCATTATATCATGTCTTCCTGACGATATAATGGAATCAGTCATCAACTGTTCAACAGCCAATAGTCTCCCTCAGATACCAAGGAAAACAGGGTCATGGACCTGAAACTTGAGTATAATACTTTCAGGGCAAAAGACTCTGAAAGTCTCTCTTAGACTTATACCAGATACAAGACCTTGATAAACGAACTATCAAATGATGGTGTAGTTTTGTCTAAGCATGAGACAAATGTTGGCTTTGTCAACAGTCTCCCTGAGAAGTGGCTAAACTTCTCACAAGGCCTGAGGAATGCTAATCACATTCAGACCCTTGAGCTCCCTGAGATCTATGGGAAGTTTGTCTATGAAGACAACTTAATCTCAAGGAGATACCCTGACTCAAAAGCTCTTGAGTCCAAAAAGGCCTTGACCACCACACCCATATCAACTGCTTTTTATACTAATGGTGTTGTGCAGGACTTTCAAGAGGATTCTAAGGATGAAATTGATGAAAGGACTAGTGATGAGTACCTAAAAGATCTAAACTTGGAATTCCAAGAGAGGGCACTCCTTGCTAGTTCAAAACGTTTCATCAAAAGAAACCAGTCCAACTTTTCAAAAGGAAAAGCAAATGAAACCACTGAAGGCTTTAATTGTGGTAAAAAGGGTCATTTTGCTAGGGACTGTTATTCAAAAACCACCTCAGAACCCTCTTACAAATTTTCAGGAAATAGTTCCTCAGGAACTAGCAAGTTTCAACCAAGAATGTTTCAGTCGACCCAAAATTTTCAAAACAATGGTCAAAAAGACTTTGAAGCAAAATATAGGAAAGCCAAGGCTAAACTTTCAATTCTTGAAACTAATCCCTCTATGTCTCAGGCTGCTCAAACATCCAAAACTGTTCAGGCAAAGAATAAGGTTTTAGTAGCTGAAGCTTATGATTGGGATGAAGAAGAGGTATCCTCAGATGAGGAAATTAGAGTGAGTGCACTGATGGCACTCTCTAAAGGTGATCAAGTGGCTGTTGGGAAAAGCCATGCAAGGAATGGAGAGTGGGTAAACATCACCATGAAGAAGGTAAACACTTTACTTTCTATGGATGATGATTCTGATTGGCAGTCTTACATGAATTATATTTGTGTAGATCTTAAATTTGTTGAGGAACAAAGGCTTAACATGTTTTCAAAATATAACAACATAGTGTCAGAATTGAATATATGTAGAGATGAATTGCTTGTACTGAAGCAGGCTAAATTAGAAACAATAACTCTACAAATTCATAACACTAAAATTTTGAAACAAAACAAAGCCCTACAAACTGAACTTAACAAAGAAAAAGCTGTCATCTAAGGCTGGACCAAAAAGAACCCCAAGGTCTTTGATACTTTGGGTTTAATCTCTAGGAAAACAATAGGAATTGACCATCACATGGTTAACCCCTATGTAAGTTCCAGTGAAATGACCTTTGTTCCAGTTGGCATATCATTTGAGCAAGAAATGCTTCCCAAGTCAAATGATTGGATTGTCAGAGACAACCCAGTCAGTAAGTTACCAAACTTTGAGACTGGAAAGATCTTGCTTCCTGAAAGTCTGGATTTGAAAAATATGCTTGGACTTACTGAACAACTCAGTAAGCTTGAACTCACTAAAGAACTCAGTAATACTGTGTTAGTGAATAAGTCTGAATCAGAATCATATCCACCACTCCCACCACTGAATACACTTCAGGGTGCTGCAACCAACTTAGGCCTCCCACCAATGGTCTACTCTCAACACTCTCCAAAGGAGAGGTCAGGATTGGGAAAAACAATCCTGAAAAGACCAACATTTGAAGTCTCAGTAAATACTGATGACTCATCTTCTTCAGTCCCTTCTGAAGAAATAACCCAAAGCCCTGACTCAAAATTTGATCAGTTGGCTGAAATGGTCAGGAAGCTGGGTGAGAAGATTGCATCTTCTGAGAAACCTTCTCAATCCAATAAGGAACAAAAACCAGCTTCCTCAAAGACCAAACCCAAACCCTCAAAACCCCTGAAAAGATGTGAACTGTGTAACTATACCAATCATATCACTGATGATTGCTATAAAATTCTTTATTGCATGATTTGCAAAAAAGATGATCATAGGACCTCTGATCATAAAACACACTCAGTCACATCAAAGATGGCAAGCCTTAAAGCTCAGTCTTTAAACTACGCTTCTGATTCTAAACAGAAACAGAAACAAAAGGCAAAACCTTTTGCACCTTGCCCTTATTGTGGGTTCAGTGATCACCATCCTAAGGATTGTCAAATTGACAGTTGTTGTGAAAATAGTGGAAGTTCCACTCATGACACCTCAGAAGGTGATAAGGCCATTCATGTAATACCTCAAATTTCAAAGCATGCAAAAATACCAAAATACCTATGTAATTTAAAATTTCACTTAATAAATATATAAAACACCAAAGAAATCGCAAACGCTTGGGAATTAGCAACATATGAAGTAGGATACTTTTTACATGAACATTTTAATATTCTACATGTCCTAAAAATACTTGTCACATCACTTAAAATATTTTGGACCAAAAATACTTATATATATATATATGTTTATTTATATTGTTAAATAATTTAAAACCAAATAATTAAGAGATAAGTGCTACAAATTAAAATGCAATCTTTCCAATCAATTATAATCCCATCATATCTTATTTGGGCCAAATTCCATGCCCTCTCCTCATATATCACACGGTTTCTCATTGTTTCCTTTTATATTTATCCCTTAAACCCAAATCGATAAGCACAAAACTCACACACACAACACACGATTTTTTTTGGCTTTCACGTATTTTCCTGGATACCTTGGAGTTAGAAGGAGGCTAGAAAAATAGGATTTCGGATATTGGAGGCTTGGTTCGATTGGTTTTGATTTTTGCTCGATTTTCATTCTTGCCGAGAGGTATTAATTCTCTACACATCATTCGGTCATTCTTAAAGCTATCTGGTATTTTTGTAACTCTTTTTACATCACATATGATCTAAATAAAATTCTTGTCATGATCCATGCATGATATTCTAGTCGTTTGGATTTAAACGAATCATAAAACCCTAAAACGAGCAAAAACTAAAATCGACCATATATGATTTTTATAAATCTCAAACATATTTTTATGGTCTGTAATATGACATATCTGATCTGTAAAAATTGTAATCAAATTTATTTAAAGCCTAGATCCATGGTTCGTGAATTATTTTTGTTATGGATTAATCGGCTAAAACTAAAAAGAAGAAATAAAATTCGAATGGGATTAGGGTTAGGGTTTATGATGATGGGATTGGTGTAATTAATGTTTTTTATGGTTGAATTAATGATTGGCGATGATTGGTAAAATTTAGGGTTAGGGTTTATGCTTTTTATTAAAACCGATTGAAAGATATAAAAGTTTTGGGTGTGTTTTGTAATTTTATAAACTTGGGGGTTATTTTTGTAAGTGATTTTAGACCAGGTACTAATCGTGGAAATTATAATATGGGGGTGTTATATGTAAAATTTGTAACTAAAGGGTTTAAATGGTAACTTGTTTAATTATTAAAACCGAATTGAAAATATTTAAAATAGAGGGACTTGTTTTGTAAATATTGTAAATGAAGGGTATTTCATATAATTATTGATATAAGGGGTGTGACGCGTAATTTTGGATACTTGAAGGCTTAATGTGTAATTATAAATATTGTGAGGATTAATTTGTAACTTAATTAATTATAAGGTTTAAATTGTAATTTATTTAACTAAAGGGTTTAATTTGTAAAATTGATGAACTTAAAGGATTGGAATTGTAATTATGGTAAACTTATGGATTAAAATGAATAACTTGTAATATTTTCATTTTGGACCTTAACTTTGGCATATTTACATTTGAAACCCTAAAATATGGAAAGTTGTCATATTTAACCCTAAACTATTATGACTTGCTAAAATGAACCCTATCTCCATAAAAATATTTAATAAATGACTTAACCAAATTACTTTGTGGAATTTATCTAATTATGGAAATTTGCTATTTTTGGAAACTTGCTAAATAAGGAAACTTTCTAAAAATGGAAACTTACTAATTTTGAAAACCTGCTATAAATGTAAAGTTACTAAAAATGGAAAGCCGACTAAAATGAGAAATCTGATTGGAAGAAGATGTTAATAATAAGACGACCATGTATTCGTGTAGATTCGCTGAAGATGGAGTTGTTTTCGATCTTTGTATTTCTAGATATGTTTGCACTTGCGGTATAAGGTACAGATATTCTACCCTTTTTCAATAAGGGTGTTTTCCCTCTCATGACTCATTGATCTTGATTCGTTTTAAGGTTCACTAAGCCATTGCTATGTTCCCCTACACTTTGGTTCGTTTGTTTGATTCATTTTGACTTTGATGTTCGATATGACCCTTTTGCTTTGAGCCTCTATAATGATCCATTTGATATCCGTTCATCACTTTGGGATATTAGTATTCGAATCACTTGATACTTAGAAGGTTCATTTGATTTTGGTAACTAGATATGAAACCTTTTCAATTATAACATGGAAATGTTTTGAGGAAAACTTATTTTAAAATGATGTTTATGAAATATGCGATACAACTTTTATTTGGAATTTTACTAAACTTTATGAAAACTACTTTTAAAGACTACTTTTGTAAAAACAGTTATTAAAGATCATTTTAATGAAAACCATTTGATAAAGATTTCTTAAAATAAACCAGTTGATTATGAACCTTTGATCAGTTCATTTGGATTCATTTGACTTTGATATTGGATATGACCTTTGCCATGAACCTTTTATATTTGGACTTTGACTATGATTCGATGACTTTGACTATTTGAACCTTGCTATGATTTGGACCTTTGACCTTTGACCCTTCAGTTTGATACCCGAGCCAAATTTGTTTCCTAGCCATGAAGGTAATATGGCCATGTCATTGATGCACCAATGGCATGACTCTAGTGTGGTTGAGTGATGTTCCACACCGTCCCCATTTTGATGATGATATGAACACACTATATTTACTATGGCCAATATTTCTTCGGGGGGGGGGGGGGGGGGGGGGCGTATGGATGCATCCTAGATTTGTTTTGTATTCGAGGGATATATCATGATTTGATTTGATTTGATTTGGTGACTGATGCATGGGTGCAATCCACGTCTTTCACATGTTCGGGAGCTAGCTACTCCATTTGAAGAATGAGGACACCCCTCATATTATCTGATTATCTGAGAGGTCTCCCCTCTATATGATTATGAGGATATGGTTACTATGTTTGATTTGTTTGGGCTCGTGGTGGATTACTGACCTTCCCTTTCCCTTTCTTACTTTGTACTCTTTGACTATACCTTTGTAAACCCAATGTACTAAACTAAACATGTTTGTTTCCTTTTGATTTCGTTTCTGTTTATCATATATCTGTTCACTGGGCTTTTTAAGCTCAGCCGCATTTCTTTTCCTGCGGCAGGTTTTTAGATGGAAGCTGGGTTATGAGTGGAGAGAACCTCGGACTTAGAAGACTTTGATAGCTTATGGATTAGCAATGATTAGAAGTCATTTTATTTAGACTTAGTAGTTATTGAAATTCCCATTTGTAACCTTGTGTATTCAGTATTTCATTTGTAACCCTTGTATTACTGTTGATGTATGCTTTGTTTTGATCTGATATGAAACCATTATTATGACATCTTTACCCTTATCGGGTTGGGGTGTTACAACTATGGTATCAGAGAGACAGGCTGCGATTCGTAATACATTTACCCTTGACCTGTGTAAGTTAGGACCACTAAGCTTTCCCTGTAGGCGCACGTAAGACAACCTTTGAAAATTGCTTTAGGATCTCCCCCTAGGAACCTAAGTTTTGACCAGTGAGGAATGGGTAGACTATAAGGCATTTGCTTAAATATCCTTGCTTCCGCATCACTCTGATTCGTGCCTTGCTTTTGGTTAGATCCTGTTGATATCACTTTTGGAAAGTGAAAGCTTATGCTTTGCACCACCTAAGATTTGAACCTGATTAAATCTTGAAGGCATTGAGAATTTCATAAAAATTGCCTGACGCTATTTGATCCTTATCTCCAGATTTTGACTCTGATCTCTGATCCTTTCGTTAATCATTTTGACGCCTCTTCGGGCACTCTGAGAACCTCCATGGCGATGGCGTACTGGATATGTTTTGTTAATTGTCTTTTGCTTTTGATAAGTATCTATGAATCTTCCGACACTATTTGATTTCGTTGCACCCATCTCTGTCCCTACGAGAAGTCTTGTGGTGTTTAACCACGAGTATAAGAATGTTTCCTCTCACTTTTGAATGATAAGATTTACTTTGTTGATCTAGCTTCCTTTGGATAGTTAACTTCGATTTTATTCTGATAAGGGATTGGTTGATTGAGCATTCAGAATATTGACAACTACCCTTGTATGTCTCACCTTTAGCGTTTGAAACAATTTTGAACTCCCTACTATGATTACCGATTGTTAAACCCTTTGTTATCACTATTACTCTGGAGACTCGTGTGTTACCTTCGCGGTTATGAAGTTTTCCAAGGACCCATTTCGCACACCAATGAATGAATCGTATCTTGAGAGTTATTTGACACCCTGCATATGATTCCTGGTCGAACCACCAAAAAAAAATATTTTTTTTCCACCGGAGCGTGAAGTAGGATTTGACATGATACCGAGAGATTGTCTAATCACTAAGCGAAGGTATCTTTCAGATGTGTCCGGGATCATACCAGTTGATTTGAGCAAACCGGGAAGAGCAGCAACCGAAGACCAAGAAGCAAGTTTGCTTAAGTGTATCTTCTGGGCATATTGCAGTTTCGTTCGCGATTAAGAAGGATGGTGACAGGAGATATGTAGTGATTACTGGAAGCTGAACCGTATTGCTGTTAGGAACCATTATTTCTTTACCCTCAAACGTCTACGTACCTGTTCAATTTCAGAGCGCGAAGTTTCTTTCAGATGGAAGTATAAATTGAAGTTATTCTTGAAATCGCCTTTCGTATTTGTAACGACTGCTATGACGGTTAGTGATGCTAATGGTATTAGCTAAAGCTTTGACTGTTTCGTGAATTTGATAAATAATGTTTTCTCGTGAGTACTTGGGAAAATTGTCATTGTATGACTTAATAGTACGTTCGGAGATGAGGAAGGGCATGAAAATCATCTTTGCACTTTGTTAGGAAATTCGTCAATCATTTGTACATTCTAAGAGATTGATAATTGTAGAGACAACGATGTTCTTAATTGAGGATATCTCCTTAAATTCCGCAAGTTTTGAGAACTACCACCAAGTGGTCAAGGCCGATAACAGAATGGAGAGCTGAGGTCGTTGAAACAAATCAGAAGAATTATTTCACTGCCTGACCTGGAGTTGACAACAACGGCGGCTACCCTGAAGAGTGAAGACATTCCTTACAAGGTAAAAGTGTTGGCAACGCAGAAGATCTGGTTAAGATGGCGAACCTGGAGCTGATGAAGACGTGCAGTCTCACTTCCCTATTCATCTTGGTTGTACTAAGATGAATTGAGAGCGGAAGCAGACTGGATGATGAAGGAATTTAAAGATCATGCCAGAAATCCACATTACTCCATCACACTCCAAGAAGAACTGCAGGAGGCTTGACGAACCAGACACAAGTTCCCGATTTTGGTTTCACTTCCAGATTTATAGACATGCGAAGGCAGATTAACCGGACTTGAAGAGATTGGATGTTTTGAATGAACGGAATTTTGAACAGACCCTTTATGTTTGGAAGAATTGATTGTATGAAGGCCGAAGTTCTTGGCGACTAACTTTCATTCCGTTGACTCTCTTGAGTTTCATTATATAGTAATGAGATCCTTTAATGATTCAAGTTCCCTAGAAGCATTGCAGTTCCATGTTCATTTTTCTTATGTTCGATGATGGCTTTGTTTGAGAGATTTTGGCGAGTTGTGGAAGATATGATGCTTGTGACGGTGTACCTCACTTCTGCTAGGCAATCTGGGATTTTGATACTCTTGCGAATAGTTTTGTTTTCCCGCTTGACTATGACATTTGATCCGGTTGACCTTTGAGACTATAGAAGTACTAGGTGGATTAAGATAGGTGGTTTTGCTCACGACTCGAGATAAAGTATGATCATCATGAAGGCATAATTATGTGGTGCTAGTATTATAACGCCTGATCAACGTGATAATACTTACACCATATAACGTGCACTCATTGTGGACATAGGATATCTTGGGGAGTACCTAAGAAGTTTAGAATTTGATCTCCGTTGGATTACCCGTGATTAGTGAGACTTTAGGTTCATTCTACCTATGCGTATACTCTGTTTTCGTTCGTTAGATATCGGGATGACTTTGGACTCTCGTTTTGCATTCTGTTGACCTCAGTTATAAATCTTGAACTCTTTGTAGAGCTCTCTACTGTTGATACAGTTAATTTGACTTGAACTTTTGTTCGTAACCCATTTGAGCTTTCCAGAAGATTCACCTATTATCCATGAAAATGTTGCATAGACCTTTTGATCGGAATCAACCTAATTTGTCTCCTTTAAGAAATTTGAACCCACTTTGTTTGATTGAGTCATGAGAAACTATTTGGTTTGAAGATCCTTTTTGGAAGAACCTCCCCGGGCGTGAGAATGTTTGTGACGATCTTTTGCGACTTGCTACGACTTCGTCTAACTTTGCGACTTCAAATTTCGAGGACGAAAATTTTCTTTTAGAGGGGAAGAAGTTGTAATACCTCAAATTTCAAAGCATGCAAAATAACCAAAATACCCGTGTAATTTAAAATTTCACTTAATAAATATATAAAACACCAAATAAATCGTAAACGCTTGGGAATTAGCAACATATGAAGTAGGATAATTTTTACATGAACATTTTAATATTCTACATGTCCTAAAAATACTTGTCACATCACTTAAAATATTTTGGACCAAAAATACTTATATATATATGTTTATTTATATTGTTAAATAATTTAAAACCAAATAATTAAGAGATAAGTGCTACAAATTAAGATGCAATCTTTCCAATCAATTATAATCCCATCATATCTCATTTGGGCCAAATTCCATGCCCTCTCCTCATATATCACACGGTTTCTCATTGTTTCCTTTTATATTTATCCCTTAAACCCAAATCGATAAGCACAAAACTCACACACACAACACACGATTTTTCTTTGGCTTTCACGTATTTTCCTGGATACCTTGGAGTTAGAAGGAGGCTAGAAAAATAGGATTTTGGATATTGGAGGCTTGGTTCGATTGGTTTTGATTTTTGCTCGATTTTCATTCTTGCCGAGATGTATTAATTCTATACACATCATTCGATCATTCTTAAAGCTATCTGGTATTTTTGTGACTCTTTTTACATGACATATGATCTAAATAAAATGCTTGTCATGATCCATGCATGATATTCTAGTCGTTTGGATTTAAACGAATCATAAAACCCTAAAAGGAGCAAAAACTAAAATCGACCATATATGATTTTTATAAATCTCAAACATATTTTTATGGTCTGTAATATGACATATCTGATCTATAAAAATTGTAATCGAATTGATTTAAAGCCTAGATCCATGGTTCATGAATTATTTTTGTTATGGATTAATCGGCTAAAACTAAAAAGAAGAAATAAAATTCGAATGGGATTAGGGTTAGGGTTTATGATGATGGGATTGGTGTAATTAATGTGTTTTAAGGTTGAATTAATGATTGGTGATGATTGGTAAAATTTAGGGTTAGGGTTTATGCTTTTTATTAAAACCGATTGAAAGATATAAAAGTTTTGGGTGTGTTTTGTAATTTTATAAACTTGGGGGTTATTTTTGTAAGTGATTTTAGACCATGGACTAATCGTGGAAATTATAATATGGGGGTGTTATATGTAAAATTTGTAACTAAAGGGTTTAAATGGTAACTTGTTTAATTATTAAAACCGAATTGAAAATATTTAAAATAGAGGGACTTGTTTTGTAAATATTGTAAATGAAGGGTATTTCGTATAATTATTGATATAAGGGGTGTGATGTGTAATTTTGGATACTTGAAGGCTTAATGTGTAATTATAAATATTGTGAGGATTAATTTGTTACTTAATTAATTATAAGGTTTAAATTGTAATTTATTTAACTAAAGGGTTTAATTTGTAAAATTGATGAACTTAAAGGATTGGATTGTAATTATGGTAAACTTATGGATTAAAATGAATAACTTGTAATATTTGCATTTCGGACCTTAACTTTGGCATATTTACATTTGAAACCCTAAAATATGGAAAGTTGTCATATTTAACCCTAAACTATTATGACTTGCTAAAATGAACCCTATCTCCATAAAAATATTTAATAAATGACTTAACCAAATTACTTTGTGGAATTTATCTAATTATGGAAATTTGCTATTTTTGGAAACTTGCTAAATAAGGAAACTTTCTAAAAATGGAAACTTGCTAATTTTGGAAACCTGCTATAAATGGAAAGTTACGAAAAATGGAAAGCCGACTAAAATGAGAAATCTGATTTGAAGAAGATGTTAATAATAAGACGACCATGTATTCGTGTAGATTCGCTGAAGATGGAGTTATTTCCGATCTTTGTATTTCTAGATATGTTTGCACTTGCGGTATAAGGTACAGATATTCTACCCTTTTTCAATAAGGGTGTTTTCCCTCTCATGACTCATTGATCTTGATTCGTTTTAAGGTTCACTAAGCCATTGTTATGTTCCCCTACACTTTGGTTCGTTTGTTTGATTCATTTTGACTTTGATGTTCGATATGACCCTTTTGCTTTGAGCCTCTATAATGATCCATTTGATATCCGTTCATCACTTTGGGATATTAGTATTCGAATCACTTGATACTTAGAAGGTTCATTTGATTTTGGTAACTAGATATGAAAACCTTTTCAATTATAACATGGAAATTTTTTGAGGAAAACTTATTTTAAAATGATGTTTATGAAATATGCGATACCACTTTTATTTGGAATTTTACTAAACTTTATGAAAACTACTTTTAAAGACTACTTTTGTAAAAACAGTTATTAAAGATCATTTTAATGAAAACCATTTGATAAAGATTTCTTAAAATGAACCAGTTGATTATGAACCTTTGATCAGTTCATTTGGATTCATTTGACTTTGATATTGGATATGACCTTTGCCATGAACCTTTGATATTTGGACTTTAACTATGATTCGATGACTTTGACTATTTGAACCTTGCTATGATTTGGACCTTTGACCTTTGACCCTTCAGTTTGATACACGAGCCAAATTTGTATCCTAGCCATGAAGGTAACATGGCCATGTCATTGATGCATCAATGGCATGACTCTAGTGTGGTTGAGTGATGTTCCACACCGTCCCCATTTTGATGATGATATGTGCACACTATATTTACTATGGCCAGTATTTGTTCGGGGGAGCGTATGGATGCATCCTAGATTTGTTTTGTATTCGAGGGATATATCATGATTTGATTTGATTTGATTTGGTGACTGATGCATGGGTGCAATCCACGTCTTTCACATGTTTGGGAGCTAGCTACTCCATTTGAAGAATGAGGACACCCCTCATATTATCTGATTATCTGAGAGGTCTCCCCTCTATATGATTATGAGGATATGGTTTCTATGTTTGATTTGTTTGGGCTCGTGGTGGATTACTGACCTTCCCTTTCCCTTTCTTACTTTGTACTCTTTGACTATACCTTTGTAAACCCAATGCACTAAACTAAACATGTTTGTTTCCTTTTGATTTCGTTTCTGTTTATCATATATCTGTTCACTGGGCTTTTTAAGCTCAGCCACATTTCTTTTCCTGCAGCAGGTTTTTAGATGGAAGCTGGGTTATGAGTAGAGAGAACCTCGGACTTAGAAGACTTTGATAGCTTATGGATTAGCAATGATTAGAAGTCATTTTATTTAGACTTAGTAGTTATTGAAATTCCCATTTGTAACTGATGCGTGGTTTTGCGACCTTACAACAGGTTTTACCTCTCGAGGGATCTCAAGAGGCTTACAACCCCACCAGGCAGTGTACCTGACCGATGTAGTATAGTGTAGTGGTAAGTACGGGGGATTGATCGTTCTCCACAGGGAATAGTGTCGTTAGGATTGAAAAACTATTCTAATAGGTCTAAGGGTGAGGGAAGATTCTTTTTGTATTTTTTTATATTTTTATGAAAGCAAGTAAAAATCTCGGGTTTGAAGGAGTGGGCGGAATTAGTTGCTAGTCAACTAACCCAAATAACTACGATTGCAAATAAAATAAAATAACTGAAAATGAAAAGGTTGTGAAACTTATGTGGAGAGAAATGTGTTTACTTAGATTTCCTTACTCCCTAACTATCTTTTACCGGTTGATTAGTGTGTATTAATTGCGTGGATGACGGGTGTATTCCTTAATACCAATCGTGGGGTGGCGTACGTACTTCCCCACCTCTACAAGCTCCTACTTCACTCCTATGTCGAGCCGGCTAGGAAGCTCCTAACATGGGATCACTAGAATTCGCTCATGCATTAAATACAACCATAAAAACCTTAGTACGCATTGGTTCATGTTTCTTAAGACGTTCAAGCAAGTTACCGAATAGGAGGTTAGCCAGTTTTCTTAAGCCTAACATAGATAAACAATCATCCAATACAACTAATAACACACTAATAACCAATAATCAATAGCTAGGTTTCATTAGATCTAAGCAAACACAAGATAAATCTAGCCTAGCATGTTAATCAAAAGACAAGAACAAGACATAATCAAACAACACATAGACATATTGAATGATTAAACGATTACTTATCTTCAATTAAAAATGGGAGATCCAAGGGTATGAAAACCCTTAAAAATGGCAGAAATTCGTCTTAGGGTTTCTCCTTACAAAGTTGCACACTAATGACAAAAAATTGCAAAACTATATATAGAGTTTAAGGGCTGACGGCGTCACGTTATAGGACTTGACGCCGTCACCTCGCCGTGTCTAGGGTTCCCGGATGGCCTTCCTGACGCCGTCCCTCTTTAGACCTCCAAAATCCGCTCTGGCTTATCAAAGCTTGACGCCGTCAGAATAAGGCTTGACGCCGTCCCTCTTTAAGTTAAGCCGTGACGACCTTGATCACATTAAAGGGTGACGCCGTCAGACTTTCCTGTGTAAATTTCTCTGGCTTATCATGAGTAATTTTCATATCCACCACTTTTGCCAAGCCATGACGCCGTCTGGAACAATCCCTGACGCCGTCAAAGGTACTTTTCAGCATAATTTTGAGACTTTGTCGTTTTCTTCACTTTTATGCTCCAAAAACGTCCAAAATGCTTCCTTTTCCAGATTTCTTCTCCAAAGTACCTAAAATGACAAATGGAAAGATTTAAGGCAATATTTGATCAAATAAATACGATTTAGGGCTTAAATGACCCCCTAAAAGCGGTACACTTTTCGCTTCATCAAATACCCTTACACTTGAGATTTGCTTGTCCTCAAGCAAATGCGCTTTTATTCTAATCAAAATACAAGTTAGGGGTCATTTAATGCTAATATAAAAGTAATTACAACAAATAGTCGTTCCACTTTAATCATAATAAGAACGGAGATTAAAAACTAGAACCTCACAAGTAGTGTTTAGATACTCACATCTCTCAGGTGTCATCAAAATAAATCTCATAAATGAAAACGGATAATATCTCTCACTACCTGTCATAGCAAATAGATTACCATAGGCTTGGGCAAGGATCAAAAACCTCCTCCACTAGGCGTAAGCGCCTAAGATAAACTATCAAAGAGGGCTTTTAAACGGGTTATAACGTTAGGTGTAGGGATATGATAAACACGGTTTTGTTGGATAAGGGATATTTTACTGGTGGCGAGTTAAAGATCTTGATTAATTACATGTACTATACAATGTTGCTAAGCTAAGACTCGACTCGACTTATGCTAAAAACAAAATAACAAAAACATAAAACAAACATAAAATGAAACGGGATGGTAGTCCGTATGTTTTTTCTACTTTTCTTTTTCTCATTTTTTTGTATTTTTTTCTTGATTTTTTTTTTTTTTTTTTTTTTTTTTTTTTGCATACACTTTTGCCCTACCATTCAAAATAATACATCATAGGGGCGTTGCATTCCCCTTACACTTGAACTTTTACATAACTTTACAAATACTATTCTAATGACTCGAATTAAGATAATCGAAACACTTGGAGTACTTTTAAAATATTTAGCACATATGGGGGTAATAAATGATGTTCTTCCCCATTACTCCATTACACTAGTACTTTACCCATGAGTCCCAATCGTCCCAAAACAATATGTACAAGGATATGACTCGACTTAGCAACCATGTAATCAATTAGATAATTAACTTGGGTTTAAACAAATGTTGTCACAATAATGCACTAAAGATGAGTGCATACAAGGTAGGCTAAGGCGATTTGGGTGTACATTTAAGTGGGGTGTAACAAATTCTTCCTTTAAGTAAAATGCTTAAAGGTCGAAACGAAAAGATAGGCTCTGAGGGGTGTACTAGGGGTATCGTGTACAAAAAATGAGTACAACGCAAAGGGTGTGGGAGAATTACTTGACCAATGTAGCCAAAGTAATTATAACAATAACACAGGTGTAAAACAATGGGTTTATCCTAATGCCTCTTATCATGTAGTAAATCTAACTACACGAATGTAGTCTCACTTGTGGCCTCGGAATGGTCCTAACGCAAGTTCTAGAATCTAAGTGCTACAGGTACACACATCATAGCATAAATGCTTTTCCTACCAATTCTAGGGGCGAACCTCACATATTTGGGGGTGGAAAATTTTTTAGTGGTACGGTTTTTGTGCTAGTCATATAACTCCTATCCGTGAGACGCTTATTAGAACTAAAGTTTCACTCCTAAATGTTGTAAAAAAAATTTTAAATTTGGCACTAAAATTGCCCTAACAGGTATTTATCTCAGTTTTATTACACATCTACCATCAAACAAACAAAAATCAAGTGTAAAAGCATTCTCTAAAGTATCGTATTTTTACCCCCCCCCCTTACACTTAAGATGAACATTGTCCCCAATGTTCAAATAACAAGATGTAAAAGAAAATAAGGTAAAAGAATGAAATCAAATACTCCCCTGATTCGTTTGGTGGATATAGGGGTAACATGGTTAGATCTTCTTCCAAGAGAATGTTGAAGCTTCACGACTAATGCATCGCCATAAGCTTGATTCTACATACATTTCCTTGTCCAAAATAACCTGTTAAACCTGAGAAAACAAACACGAAAACCTGCATAACATCGGCGGGATAAATTCTATATATAAGGATATAATGCTTGTGGAATGATTATTTTGCAGATTCCTGGAGATTATAAGTTATAGATTTAATAAAAACTTTTTATGAAAACAAAACTTTCAAAAATTTCAGAAAATTAAAACCTGACGCCGTCAGGTTGTAAAGCCTGACGCCGTCAGAAATAACCTGACAGAATTCTCATGTTAAGTTTCCGGAAATTTTTTTTGGAAAAACCTATACCTTACTTCCTGGAATTCCTGCAAAACATCATCATGACTCAATACAAGCATTTGACTCAAACAAATACTAATATGTATGTTAATTTAATATTATTATGATTCATGTTCATTTGTTCTAATAAACCGATTTGGATTTCCCTTACACTTAACTTTTGCAAAATACCTTTATATGTAGTTAAGACGAAGTTAAAAACAAAATAAAGCATCTTCACAAATTAGTTTTGAACATGAATTAATAAAAATAAAAATTAAACACACATACAGAAACAAATAAAATCAAACAAACAAATAAACAAACACACAAAACAAATAAAGCTTGGGTTGCCTCCCAAGAAGCGCTTTTCTTTATTAACGAGTCTTGTAGCTAGACTCAAAGTCACCGTACATTACGTGATTCCATCATTCATAATGACGTATCCCAGATAGATATAATCCTTGTTATCAGAGTGGTGGTGTCTCAATCGCTCGACATTCGCAATCACTTTACCTCCTCCCTTGCTGGTCAAGCTTACTACCCCATCTTGGTGTAGACTTTTAATTGTGTTAGGAATATGAATATTCAGCTGAAGACTCGGTCACCCCGAGTACTTATTAGCTCATCATAGCTCGTAGGATTATCAGTAATATTATTAGTAGATTAGTTATTAATTAGTATTGTGGAGTGGGTCGGGGATTTCCCCACTGTCAGCTCTCTCCACAGCCCACTAGGGGCATATTATGTAGTAAGTATAAATACCCCTTCCCTAGCAAGGGAAGGGTTGGAACCTCTCATTATTTCAAGCTAATATACACATAGTTCTCTCTCTCTAGAAGTTCCCACTTTCTCTCTCTAGTTCTTTGTCATTCGATCCATATCTAAGCCTCAAACAAGTGTTTCTTGCATTGTGAATACCCTACAATTGGTATCAAGAGCCATGGTTAGGTCCATGAGAGTTGGTATTCACGGATTTGTTTAGTTTTTGAGGTTTTTAGTTCGAATTGACAAGTTACATAAATTTCATTTTGTGCTTTGTTTAGTGATTAGAAGTTGTTATACCTTGTACTTTCTAGCTTAGGAACAGTATAACAGTAGTATTTGGTGCTTGGATTCACAGATTTAAGGTTTGTGTGGTGTTTTTGGGTGATTCGAGTGTTTTTATCCAAGTGTTCTTGGGTGCGGTTTGTGTACCTGGACGTGTTCTTGAACGCGGTTTGTGTCACATCGAGAACGCGGTTTGTCTTATTACTAGTTTAGGCAAAAGGACAAATAGCATTGAAAGTGACGTATTTGGCGGTTTGTGTCTACGCGGTTTGTCTCTAAGGCGCGTACGTGGTTTGTGTCAACTCGGTTTGTCTCTGCAGTGTGAACTCGGTTTGTATCAACGCGGTTTGTCTCTCCAGCGTGAACTCGGTTTGTGTCTACGCGGTTTGTCTCTCCAGCGTGAACTCGGTTTGTGTCTACGCGGTTTGTCTTTGCAGCGTGTACTCGGTTTGTATCAACGCGGTTTGTCTCTCCAGCGTGAACTCGGTTTGTGTCTACGCGGTTTGTCTAGGCGGTTTGTATCCTCAAGGGTGCTATTTGTCTATGCGGTTTGTGTCTTGGTGATCTTAGAAATACCCGAGTAAGATTCTATTTCTAGGCTTAATCACAAGATCAGTTAAATCCCGTATTCATTATGACAACTAACTCAGACTCCCTCATATCGGAGGTCCTCAAACTGTACGATGCTATTAAGGATCATGGGAACTCTATGTACACATCTCTAACTGAAGCAAATGATACTGATTCTGCTGGAACTGATGAGTCACACTCGCAGTCACACATGGATGAATGCCTTCAGGTTATACAGTTGGCTAATGCAAAGGAAAGTCAAGTAGCATGCTTCCGTTCACTTCTATCACACATTAAGGCTCTGTTCGGTAAATCTGAATACGTGATAGGGTACACACAGGCTTTCGCTTCACTCTTTGGTCAGGAAATTTGTGATTTTACAGTCATAATGACATTATATCTGGATCAACTAGAACAGGAGCTGGTCAAGGAAGAATTTTCTGAAGATAAATCCAGAGCCGCTCTCAATGTGATCAACAATCAATTCCAAGTGTTCTTCAACTCTCAATACACTATGGACTATAATTATGACTGCCAAGTGACTAAAGAGTGTTTCGCTAAATATACTGGGTCAGAAATTGAAATGTACAAAAAGACACTGCTACTGCTGATAAGGGATGTCCATGGGTTCATTGAGGAAAAAGGTGAACCGGGTAGGAATGGAACAAAATCAGACAAGACGGTTGATGGTGTCAGCATAGGAAGTGACTTCACAAGATGTGAGAAGGAATCCTACAAACCTGAAAATCACCAAGCACAATCTACTGTGGTACATTTGTCTTATCTTGATAATACTGTTTCTAATGAACTTGTACATGATAATTCGTCGAGTTCTTTGCCTACGACTGAATCTTTCAAATCACATGATATGATTGAAAAGAGGGTTTACAATGAACTTTTAAAAGGATTTTCAAAACTGGAAAAACATTGTGTTGATCTTGAAATTTCAATGCAACAAATAAAAGAAAAGTTCCAAATTAACCTCCCATCAAAAAATCCTGAATTACCTGACATTCGGGAATTTTTTATGATAAATGATTTGAAAGATCAGCTAGTGGCCAAGAACGCGACTATTAACATGTTAAGAACCAAACTATGTGAATTGCATGAAAAGGTCAATGATGATAAAACCACACATGATGCTAAAACTGTTGAGTTACAGGCAGAAAATGAAGCACTTAAATTACAAATTAAACAACTGTATGGTTCAGTCAAGGATATCAAATCCAAAAGGAAAAACCCAACACAATCTTTGATAGCTGAAAATGATCACTTCCAAGCACAAAATCTAAGGAAATGTTTCTCATTAGCTTCTCATAGGGATGACGTTAAGAAGTCGGCCAAGAACCGGGTGAATCCTAAGTTTGTCAAACCATCAGTCTTGGAAACACCTGCCCCTTATTTAAGGTGTGCTCCCCAAGTTGGTGAGACTAAGTGTTTGCCTAAATCAGTCACTTCACAACATAGTCATAAGGGAAAATTAGCTATGAGTCACTTTCAGGATAAGTCTCACATGACACTAACTAAGGAAGGTAATGCTCATGTCACTGCATTCTCCACTACGACCAACACTCACCATAGGCCTATAGAACTGATGAAGCACCCTAGGAAGCCTAATAGTTCTAGTGCTGAAAGACAAGAAACTTTCTCTTGTAAAAACACTAAGGTGCCTCAGAAACATCGCATATTTAGAATGTGCCTAAGATGGTTGCCAACTGGTAGAATCTTTAAGAAAGTTGGTCTTCAGTGGGTACCTACTGACACATAAAATGCTTCTAAGAATGTTTGCAAGAAACCACAGAGGCAGGATCCTATAGTCACTAACCAATACATATGCGAACAAAATACTTATGATAGTGCAGGGAGACGATTTCTGTGTGCAGCTACTCTCACAGAATGCTTCAAGAAGAAACTCAAGGTGTGGCTACCAAAGGGGATATCAACTCCCAAAGAGGAGGTTCGGAAAACCCACCGGTGATGTATGGGGACAATGACTTTTGAACAATTCAGTTCAAAACTCGAACAGATTTCATGAAGAGAATCTCAAGTATCCTTTTTCTTGGTGTATATAGTTTCTCTTATTTTATAGGTACATGTTTCTTGTGTATATAGTAATATGTGTTCTTGGATAGAGAGAGGCATGTCTTCTGGATATCGATAACATTTACGACCCTAGAAATGTCATTCAATAATGACACCGGGTTTTAAATGAAGCTCGAACAGAAGTTGATCCTAATAAGTAAATCATGTCTCTAAGGCTTGCTATTACTTTAGATAGCAACCCGCGTTCCCAGTTGAAGACAGATTGTCACCAAAATGACAACTTGTCTTCAAGGTGAGGTTCACCTGAGCATGAATTACTTCATATTCATGTTCATTCATACTGGTGATTCTATGTTGTCTTCAAGGCTCCCACGGTTGATCTCACCAAATGATAAATTGCTGTTCAATCAATGTCTATACAGAAGTTAAGTCATTGATTGAGGGGGAGAGCTGTAGCAATTTATACTTGCCTATGAGTGTGAGAATTTTTATTGATAGGAAAGTCAGGGACCAAATGTGTCATCTTGTTTAATTGGATTGTTAGGTGATGATATTTTTGTTTGAAAGAGGAGAGTTAGGAGTAGGTAACCTATGCGGTTTGTCAAGACAACTAAGTCAGGGACCAAATGTGTCAGCTTGTAAAAGAGGAGAGTTAGGAGTAGGTAATCTATGCGGTTTGTCAAACCAACTAAGACAGGGACCAAAAGTGTCAATACGTTTAATTGGAGTGTTAGGTGATGGTATTTAAGATTCCAAATACACGCGGTTTGTCTCTTATTACTCTCTCTCCTCTAAATCAAACCGAACTCGCCTCTTTCTCTAACTAAACCCACGATCGCCCACTTAATCCATCCATTGAGATTCTTCCTAGGTAATTATCGATCCTCACCCATATCAGTAGGCCATTACTTGTATCACTCCTAGATTCTAAATGTTTTATTTGGCTTTTCTAGGTTGATTCGTACGATTCATCATTCGATCCTAGGTTTGTTTGTTGTTTCTTGTTTTTGATTGATGGGATTCTCATTTATGTATGTAATGATTATTGTTATATGCTTATATTGCTTCATCTTTCAAGTTGGGTTTTGGATTGTTGTGAATTTTCGAATGATGTTTGACTCCAAAAAGTCAAAATCGTTCATGAGTCTAGGAAGTGTTCATTCGGTTATCGATTAGTATGTCTCTAGGATTGAGCGGATTTCTTTTATCACTAACCAGATGAGGAATCTGATTTGATAAATAATTAGCTCCTTCAAGATTGGATGCGTTAAGTCGATTGATAGCTAGTTTAAGTTAGAGTGAATCTGGACAAAGATAGGTTTGATTGCTATAAGCTCTCGTCGTGTTATTTCTGTATGTATATACATCCTTCAAGTAATGAGTGCTTAGTCGATTTAGTGGGGTTGTAGTCTACGATGCGGTTTGTCTGGTAGAGGTCAAGAGTTTGCAAAATGTGGTGTCAAAACACTGTATGGAATTAATTGTTTCTTCTTGAGAAGTGATTAGGCATGTCATGAGGTGCTAGTATAATGTCTGATCTGAAATTATTGCTCTTAATATGATATAGGGTGTATGTTTCGATGGCATGTTCATCGATGCTGTTTGTATATATATTCATGGATGAAGTTTGTGTAATTGTTCTTGAATGCGGTTTGTCTCTTCAATAATAGATGCTGTTTGTCTAGTTATCATGAACGCGGTTTGTATGTATGATCAGGAATGCGGTTTGTCTGTTTAATCACAAACGCGGTTTGTCTGTTTAATCACAAACGCGGTTTGTCCGTTTAATCACAAACGCGGTTTGTCCGTTTAATCACAAACGCGGTTTGTCCGTTTAATCACAAACGCGGTTTGTCTGTTTAATCACAAACGCGGTTTGTCTGTTTAATCACTAACGCGGTTTGTCTGTTCAATCACTAACGCGGTTTGTCTGTTCAATCACGAACGCGGTTTGTCTGTTTAATCACGAACGCGGTTTGTCTGATTAATCACGAACGCGGTTTGTCTGATTAATCACGAACGCGGTTTGTCTGATTAATCACGAACGAGGTTTGTCTGAACAATCACGAACGCGGTTTGTCTGAATTATCATGAATGCGGTTTGTCTGATTGATCATAAATGCGGTTTGTCTGTGTGATTATGGATGCTGTTTGTCTACTTTGTCATGGATGCAGTTTGTCTGTATAGTCATGTTATGTCTATATGCTTACATATGCGGTTTGTCTACATGCTTACAGTTGCAGCTTGTCCTTATCTAATGTTGTTGTCTGTATACAGTTGAGTTGTGCAGTTAATACTTTATAATGTGCGTTATGTTTGCTGCATATTTGGTATCTCACAATTGTGTGTTACTTGATCTACTGTAGTCTTTTGTAATGTACACATAGTCTCTGTGCTAACCTCATGGATTGACTCCCATCTAACTTGCATAGCCATACTGTCTTTCTGTGAATGTGTGTGTGTAGATACAATGACAGATACATAGATCACTACTTCCTCAGAACCAAACCCTGCAGTCTCAACACCTGTTCGCACAGATGAACAAATCCTTCCTAAGAACAAATGGATCCCTATTGGAAGGAGCAACTGTTATATAGATGTAACAAGACCTCAACCCAATCCTATTTACAAGACATCTGTTGATATCTTAAAGGAAACCACGTTCTTTAGAGCATTCACTACATGTGCAACCGTTCCATCTATATACATTCAGCAGTTCTGGAATACGATTGAACTCAACAAAGACACTGGTAATTACCATTGTCAGTTAGATGAACAATGGTACGAGCTGACCAAAGACACCATCAGAGAGGCTCTTCAAATCTCACCTGTTGTCATTGATAAACCCTTTACTCAACCTCCTACATCCGAGGCTCTCGTCCAATTCGTTAATGATCTGGGTTATCCATCAACCATCCTCAAGGTGTCAGCGGTAGTCACCAGTGAAATGTATCAACCATGGAGAACATTCGCCACCATTCTCAATTTATGTCTTACTGGGAAGACTTCTGCTTATGAAAGACCTAGGGCTCCAGTGCTTCAAATTCTATGGGGAATCGTAAAACGTTCCAACATAGATTTCGCTGAAAGGATCTGGGAAGAATTCGTTCACTCCATTCACACCTTCCTAGAAGACAAAGCAAAACTGGAATCTAATATGGCCAGCAGGAAGACAGTGAGGAAGATGTTAATTCCTAGCATCAGATTCACTAAAATGATAATCCACCACCTCTACTCTCTTCACAAGTTCCATCCTAGAACTGATTCTCCTCTCCATTTGTCCTCTGAAGAATTTGTTCTGGGAAATCTCAAGTGGGCTGCTAAAGGGGCCAAACAAGAAGTCTTTGGAAGGCTTATTCCTGAGCCTCTTATTTCAGATAACATTCGTCAAGCCTCCTATTATAAGGATTATCTGAGCAAAGTAGAGGAATATCAAAAGTCTCTCTCTAAGGTAAGAAGTGAAGCCGAAACCCCTGAACCAGAAACCCAGAAATCCATCAAACAAACCCAATCTAAATCAAAATCAAAGAAAAGAAAGGATGCACCCACAGAAGTTGAGGGATCTAAGAAAAATAAGAAGATCAAAAGGAAGGCATCAATCAAGAAGTTGAAATCTAAGAAAATCAAGACAAAAGGTCGAGTTGATGATGAAGAAATGGTGGTACCTGAACTAGGTCTAAGAGATGAAGAAGATCCGGCTCTACAACAAGCCTTGGAGCTGAGTGCTAAAGAACATGCTAAATCAACAAGGAGTGCTACGAAAGGAGTTGTCCTTAGAGAACCTGTTGTTGAAAGCAGTAAACCATTACCTGAAGTAGAGGGCAAAGGAAAAGGAGTAGCTACAGTAGTGCAAGCTGCTAAGACTCTTCTTACCATATCATCTCCGGCATCCAAGACAACAACACAATTTGTACTCAGGAAACGTGATCAGGGATCATCCAGAGTACTTGATCTTTCTGAAGGACCGAAAGAAGAATCACCAAGCTTAGAAGTTTCTCAAGATTCCAGTGATACAGAAAGCGATGAACAGTTGTACAAGGAGAAGAAGGTGGAGATGAAGATCACACATACTGAAATAAAGGATCCACAAGATCAAGGTGAGAGTCAAGATGAGAAAGTTCATAAAGAAGCTGAGTCTGAAAACATCATTAAGGAAATTCATGATCAGATAATAACAACCACTACAGAACCTCCACAAGAAATACGACATGAAGAATTCGTGGCTTCTACATACCCTGGGGTTCATGTGAATCTGAAAATGAAAGATGATGAACAATCTCACCTGAATGAACCAGCAGGGTCTACTGGCACTCTATCTTCTCTGAAGAACCTTGAAACTGACTTCAACTATGGTGATCAATTCATTCTGGATAAAGCCAACGACAACGCTACAGAGACTGAAATACCACATGATGATAAGGAAGTAGAGTCGATGGTGTCTGTACCGATTGAACAAGACATGTCAGGTATTAGACCTATAACAATTCCTGTCTCCACAACAGCAACCATCATAGTAAATCCCTCACCAAAAGCATCCCCAGCTACACCCATCCCTCCAGAACCACCTTCTAATTTAGCATCACAACTAATTGCCGCCACAAAGCTCATTGATGACATGTCACGAATGATGAAAAATTATGAGCAGAGATTACTAAAGGTGGAAAAGCTTAATATTGATCAACAGGTGGCTGAAGCTGTGAATGCTCACGTAGAGGAAGCGGTCAGATAGGCAATGGAAGCTCCTATGAAAACACGATTCAGAGATCTTCCTACAACTGATATGAAATCAATCCTCTATGACAGAATGTTTGAATGTGGTCAGTATCAAGGCCACGAAGATCATCAAAGGCTTTATGAAGCCTTGGAAAAATCTATGGGTCGTGATAATCAGGATTTCCTCATGGCTGAGCTTGAAGAACAACGGAAGAGGAAGAAAAGGAGACAAGATAAACCCTGTACACCTCCTGGTTCTCCACCACATCCTCCTCCACCTCCTCCACCTGATAGTAGCTCTGGTGCTGCAAGGTTTTCAGGAGCGTCAGGATCCATCCAAGCTCAACCTCATCATCATCCCACTGTATCTTCTGGTGGAAAAGACCAACCCACTACCTCGTCTGCCCTAAGCAAGTCTAAGGGAGTTACTAAGGCAGGACCTCTTGCGTGGACAACTGTTGATACCCAACCTAAGCCCTCACTCTCACCAGTTCCTGAGGACTGTGTCATGAATGAGGAATCAGAAGTAGAAGATCTGACCTCTCTAACTGATGAAGATGAAGTCTCAGCTAATACCAATATCCCAACAGTTGACCCTAATCAAAAATGGTGGTTGGAATTCTTACGCACAGACACACCTGATGACTCAGACTCCACTAGAAAGCGACCCACCAGGGAAGACATGGAATCTTGGGTGAAACCCCTATCTGAAGAAGATCGAGAACCAATTCCTGAACCAGATTGGTCTATCCCATCATCAGACATAAGCGCTCCCGTAAACAATTGGGCAGCTGCTATTGCTTCGCAGCACAACCCTCCTTCAGAGAACTTATTGCTGGCAAAGACTAATGACATGGGGGCATTTATTAATTGGTTCTGTAAAAAGAAAGGCATCACACATCTCACTCCTCAAGATTTAGAAGGTCCTGCGTATGAAATAGTCAAAGTGTTTCACCCTGATGTGCATCATCTTCAATATCAAATGGAAGAATGTCATAGACTACTTACTGATCAAGTTGATGACCGAATTCTTTCCTACAATGTCAACCGACCTCTTCCCTTTGATGGTCCACCAGGTCAAGTTAACATTCAAGCTGATCTCTTTTTCAACAATGATCTGAATTATCTCCGATTCGGAAATAATGGTGACAGGCAGGCATTATCCATTAACAAGATGAAAGCGGCTCACTATCCTGACATTGGGCTAGAACAAATGGTGCCTAATCAGTTATGGTCAAATGAAGAATACAAATTTGATTTAACTGCATCTTATGGGGTCACACATTGGTGGTTCCACAAGAAACGATTCTATATTGAACGGCACGCAGGAGAGGGTAGTCGTCAGGGTATACGTTCGCATCTAAGAATCTTAAGTGTTATCAAAGTTGAAATTCACCCAATGTATGGGTATGAGTATCTTAAAAGGATAGTGCTTCGTCGTGCTGATCAAAAGGAGTATATTATTGCAGAAAGCGATTTTAAATATCTATCTCCAAGTGACTTCGAAGATCTCTTCCTTCTGAATCTTCAAGGGAACCTGAATCATCTTCCTCCTCGTGACAAGAAGGCGCTTGCTGCTGCTGTCAATTTATGGATTCGGGGTCTTGTTATCAGGCAAAGAGTAAGTGACATTCAACTAGGGATTGAGAGCTACCAGACCAAACTCAATCTCACCAAGCCGTATTGGGAACACAAAGGTCTCGAGTACATTCACGACTTTAAAGTAATCGAATCTCCAAGAGCAGTCAAGTTCACTGACCTGCATGGAACTCCTATGATGATGCAACTCAGTGAGATTCATAAATTCAGCGATGGTACTCTGCGAATGATCGATGAAGCACTGGATTTCAGGATTAAGGACTTCAAGATAAATCCTCACAACCCACAATTGAAGACTCAGTTCTGGACTGATCTGGATGTACAAAGGAGTAAAGAGTTTATAAGAGCCATAGAGCGAAGGCTGAAAACAAGAAGGATCTTTCGCAACCTGGAAAGCTTCGTTGGGGGTAGAGTTCGTGAAGGAGATTACAGATTGATGGAAAGAACGACATGAGCTGATTCTCTCCATAAGTGGTCTTTGTAGTGATGTTATTCTTTTGTTGGACTTATGTAATTATATGATGTAATTTCCACGAATCTTGTAATACTCTATGAGTGATCTGTGTATATTGACAAGTAAACCTCTCTCGTTGCTTCACGGGGAGCATAGTATGCTCCAAAATCAGAATACATTTAAACCTGACCACATTTTCTCCCAAATTTTATAAACGTATTTAAATCAATTGGGATCACAAATCTCAAATGGTTTGAAATTTTTGATCGGGGAGAGAATGTGATTTAAATATGAAATTCTGATAAAATGTGATGATTTGGAAGTTTATGTAAGCTCTCCAATATGTGCTAAACCATTTTGAATATCAAGGCACATATTGAGGGGGAGCAAAATGTTTTGGTCATAAAAGCAAGCTCTTCCGTATGTGCTAAAATCTTTCATATATCGATGCACATATTGAGGGGGAGCAAATGGTTTTAACAAAACAAAGGATTTGGCATCTCACGTGAGCAGGGCTCAGACTTCACCAATGAATTGACGAAACTTGAATTGCCATCAATCGAAAGTGTAAAACCCACATTTTCATAACATGTTTAAGTTACCAAAATACCCTCTAATTTGAAATTTTGAAGAAATGTGTACGGTTACCAAACAAGCCCTAAATAAAAAACGATTATCGTACGATCACAACCATGAACATGTAACTTCAAGTAAGCTTCATTTGAGCTACTACAATGTTATAAGAACTCAAGAATGTAAAATTTGGACTAAGAAACAAATATTGCACGTTACATGACCTAATGGGTCCGAAAACCTTTAAAACTTGTACACAACTTATAAAATAAATTATGTAACATATCCTAAGTACTTTCTTGCATCATTTGGTCAATTTTGACCCTTCTATTCATGCTTGGCCGCCCCCCTTTTATGGTGATTAAAACCTTCCCAAATTATGTCAAATCAAAATCAATTTCATTAAAATCACATTAACTCTCCATAATTGCTTTAAACATAAAATTTATGCCATCTCTTCCTTCCTCCTTTCATTTTCACGACCCATACACCACCACTACACCAAAATATTGCTCTTGGATCATTGGTGATTATTCATACGCGTTCGTGGGAGAATTTGGTGCACATAGGAATTTATTTGGAAGCATTTGGAGGCTTGGTTCTTGGTGTTCTTTTCCATTCGACACATACATTGATCATAAGAGGTTTTGTTATCTTTTATTTTGATTATTGTTCATGTCCTTAAATTCCTTTCGTTACGATTATCATAATACGTGAGAATTAAAAAGATGCGAATTGATATATGGATACACATACAAATCGGCCTAAAATAAATATGTGAAGAAGATGGATAAACTTTGATAATCTTGATGATATAATGATTAAAACATGTTTATGGTAACATTGGTAATTCAAGAATGTAATTTGATTGAATCAAAATGGTTTCTTTCTTCATTTTTAATATAAAGTCGATCCATGTATATGTTCTAAATAAATTTTGATGTCGAATTTGATAAATGTTATGTGTTATGGATGATTATATTAGCACTTGAATTGTTTTGGTATATCATGTAACTAATTCGGTTAATTAAAATTGATACAAGTTGAAGATGGATATGCATATGTTTCGAATTGATCATGATATGATGATTTCTTATTTGTTTTTGATATTTGATGATGATTACATGATTATGATGATGTTATGATAATGATGGTATAATTAATTTGTTAGTTATTGGATTAAAAAGGTAATTGATTTGACACGACATATGTTAGAATGGTTTTATTATGATATTAGTGTTCTTATTGTTTTTATGGATTAAAATGATGATTGGTGATATGATTATGTGGTGGTTATGATCTTTGGATGAAATATGATAGTTGTTGATTTGGGACTGAAACGATGGGTGAATTTGTAACTGTTGTGGGTCGAGTTTGGTAAAGGTTAAATTCATGATTTTTGTTTGTAAACTCAGTTTGATGTCTTAGTAAAGTTTTCCAATTGGTTTGGAGTGATTTCAAGTTGATTTAGTCGTATTTTTGCTTTTTGTGGGATTAAGTGCTGAAGCTGAATTCGGGAGTCTGAAAATCAGTCCACTTTGTCGATTTTTCATTTTCAAACTATAAAGAATTGGGCCATAAAACTTTGCAGTGTTTAACTTCTATATGTTAGGTAATACAATGAATTTTTGTGAACTTTTCCTGGATGTGTTGGTAGGTCTCTCAGGTGAATACTTTTTGAGTACTGCTGCAGGTCGGTTTTCTGAGAAGTCTGAGTTTGGGTATTTTTAATGTGGGGTTACACTAACTAATAAATTCTGGAAAAATTTGTGTGAGTTCTAAAGACATTGAAGCATCTCTGTGAATATTTGTGAATTTTATTTCTGAGTTCTAATATGGAATAAAAATTCGTATTTTGGTGACCTGATTGTGTTTAAAAGCTGAAATTCTGAAACATAAGAGATAATTGATAATTAGAAGGTTTATATTGTAAATATGATAACTAGAGGGACTAATAATGTAAATATGATGAAGGTATGCATGTTTTGGCTGGGATAAGATGTAGGGGCTGTTTATGTCAATTATGCAAGATGTGTGACTTATGTGTTAATTATATTAGTTAATGGTTTAAATATGGAAATTGGATAAATTAAAGGATTAATATGAAACTTTTGAAACTAAATGGTGTAAAGTGTAAATTTGGCATTTTTGGCTTATGTGACTTATATTTATGTGATTATAATAAGTATATTATCATTTGTGACCCTTAACTTGATTTATTGACATTTTGAACCCTAAATTATATTAAGTGACACTTCGAAACCCTAATTTCGCAAAACTTATATAATATGAAATCCTTGACATATAAGAACGTGGAAATTTGTTAAAATGAGAAAACTAACCTATATGAATATGTTAAAATGTGGAAACTTGTTAATTTTGGAAATCTGCTAATTATGGGAAGTTACTAAAAATGGAAAGATAACTAAAAGAGGTAACTTAAGTAATTTGAACTCTTCTTAATTCGAATCCACTCTCTTCTAGGTTGGTGAAGCGGGAATGACCGTTCTCCTCTCGTTTGGCCTCGATTTGTTTTGACTCGGTTAAGGTACAGATATTCTGCTTCTTATTTAAGAGGCCTTCGTTCTCTGATTATGACTCATGTTAGGGTTTTCCCTATACCATTGCTATGTTCCCTTCATTCATGAACTTCGATTATTGAACCATCATGATATTGAACCTTTTATGATTGTGAACCTTTGCTTATGAACCTTTACTTATGAACCATGCTTATGAACCATGATTATGAACCATGATTATGAACTTATGAAACATGATATTGACCTATGCAAGTAAACTTAAAACATGATTCATGATATTTGACCTTTACCCTCAGTTTGATACTACGAGCCACTCACTAGGCATGAGGGTTTCATGTCCATGTCAGTCGATGCACCGATGGCATGACTCTAGGGCAGGAGAGTGATGACCTGTCCCGTCCCTGCATGTTATGTTTACGTAGAGGCAGATTATGGCCACCTGGGGCGTATGGATGCATCCTAGATTTGTTCATGTTCATGTTATGTTATGTTATTCATGGTGACTGATGGTGTGTGCGATACACGTCTTTCACACTCCGGGAGCTAGCTACTCCAACCCATGATTGAGGACACCCCTCATATTTACAGGATACCTATGATTGAGGACACCCCTCATATTCACAGGATACTAATAGGTCTCCCCTCTGCATGTTTACAATTATGATTATGATTATGATTCATGTTATGTTATGGGCTCGTAGTGGATTTCTGACTTCCTTTACCATGTACCCTTTTACCTTTCCTTATGATACCATGTACTCTTACCTTTCATCTTGATACCATGTATTCGTGCTTCCACACTCTTTTACTCATGTTATTTATTCATTATGCTACTGCTTGTTACGTTATATCTGTTCACTGAGCTCTAGTAGCTCAGCCGCGTTTCTTTTCCCGCGGCAGGTTTTAGTTGGAAGCTGGGTAAGAGTGAAGAGACTTTGGACCTAGAAGACTTTGAGTAGAAGCCATTAGAAGAGATGTACTTATGGATTTGATAGGCAGCTTTTATTTCCCTTTGTAACCCTTTGTATTGCAAGATTTCATTTGTAACCTTTGAGAACCATTGTATTACTTTTGATTGTATGCTTTGTTTGATCTGATATGGAGCCATTTGTGTGATACTTCTACCCTTGCCGGGTTGGGGTGTTACAATTATGGTATCAGAGCGACAGGCTGCGACTCGTAATACATTTACCCTTGACCTGTGTAAGTTAAGACCACTAAGCTGTCCCTGTAAGCGCTCGTAAGTCAACCTTTGAAAATTGCTTTAGGATTTCCCATAGGAACCTAAGTTTTGACCGGTGAGGAATGGGTAGACTATAAGGCATTTGTTTAAGCATCATTGCTTCCGTATCACTCTGATTCGTGCCTTGCTTTTGGTTAGATCCTGTTGATACCACTTCTGGAAAGTGAAAGCTTATGCTTTACACCACCTAAGTTTTAAACCTGATTAAATCTGGAAGGCATTGAGAATTTCATATAATGGCCTGACACTATTTGATCCTTATCTTCAAATCCCTTTTGTTAATCATTTTGATAATGACCCGCATTTCACTCTGATTCTTTTGTTAATCACTTTGACGCCTCTTTAGGCATTCCGAGAACCTCTATGGCGATGACGTACTGGATATGTTTTGCTATTTGATAAGTATCTACGAAGTTTCCGACACTATTGATTTCGTTTTACCCATCTCTGTCCTTATGAGAAGTCTTGTGGTATATAACCATGAGTATAAGAATGTTTTCTTCCTCACTTCTAATGATATAGTTTTGATTTGCGAACCATCTTTCTTTGAATAGTTAACTTCGATTTTTATTCTGACAAGGAAATTGTGGAATGATCAGTCAAATATTGACAACTACCCTTCTATGTCTCACCTTTAACATTTGCAACAATTTTGAACTCCCTACTACGATTTCTGATTGATAAACCCTTTGCTATCACTATTACTCTGGATACTCGTGTGTTACGTTTGCGGTTATAAAGTTTTCTTAGAAACAATTGCGTACACCAATAAATGAACCTCATCGTAGAAGCCTTTTGGCACCTTGAGTTTTCTGAACATGAACCTTGTATTGAACGTTATTTGGCACCCTAAACTTCTTGAACATAATCCCTGTTGGACGTCAAGTTTTCCACCAGAGTATGAACTAAGATTTGACATGATACCGAGAGATTCTAGTCACTAAACGAAGATGTCTTTCGGATCATACCAATTGACTGGAGTAACCGGGAAGAGCAGCAACCGAAGACCAGGAAGTGAGTTACTTAAGTGTATCTTCTGGGCATGTTTTAGTTTGTTCGCGATAAAGAAGAATGATGACAGGAGATATGTATTGATTTCTGGAAGCTGAATCGTAATACTGTTAGGAACCAATATTCCTCCACCCTGAAATGACTGTGTGTCTGTTAAATTTCAGAGCGCGAAGTCTCCTTCTGATAAATTGATTTTATTCTTGGAATCGACCCCCATATTTGTAATCGACTACTATTGACGGTTAGTGATGCTAAGGGTATTAGCTAAAGCTCTGACTGTTTCGTGAATTTGATAAACGATGTTTTCTCGTAAGTACTTGGGCAAATGGTCATTGTATGACTTAATGGTACCTTCGAAGACGAGGAAGAGCATGAAAATCATTTTTGCACCTTGTAGAAATTTGACATCATTTGTGCATTTTGGGAGATGTACATTTGTTAAGAGAACGGTGTTCTTTGCCTGACCTGGAGTTGACGACAATGGAGGCTACCCCGAAGAGTGAAGAAATTCCTTTCAAGGCAGAAGTGTTGGTGATGCAGAAGAAGAAATTCTAGTCAAGATGGCGAACCTGGAGCTGATGAAGACGTGCAGTCTCACTTCCCTATTCATCTTAGTCGTACTAAGATGAATTGAGAGTGGAAACAGACTGGATGATGAGGAGATTGAAGATCGCACCAGAGATTCACGTTACTCAGTCACTTTCCAAGAAGAAACTGCAGAAGGCTTGAAGAACCAAACTCAAGTTAGTGATTTCGTTTCGCTCTCAGATTGGAAGATGAACGAAGACTGACTACTCGGGCATAAGAAGATTTTGAAGAGGCGAATTCTTGAAAAGAACCTTATGATGAAGAAATTGATGCCTTAGCGACATGTTTCTTTTGTTGATGATTGATTGATTTTTTTACGTCTTTCCGAGCTTCGTTTGTTTTGTTTCGTTATTGATCTTTGAATAGGACTAACCTAGGAGTTAGTCGGACTGTTAGGTGGATTGTAGAATTGTTTCACTGATTGAGACAAAGTATGACCATCATGAGGGCATACTTATATGATGCTAGTATTATGACGTCTGGCCAACGTGATAATACTTACATCATATAACGTGCACTTATTGTGTTCATAGGATGTCTTGAGAAGTGCCTTAGTGGAGACCTAGATTTTTGTTTTCGTTTGCGACGATCTGCGAATAGTGAGACTTTAGGATTCTTTTGATCTGTACATTTGATCTACCTTATCACCGTACGTTTTAATATGATTGTTTACGCGTCACGTGATCGTTTGACTTCTATGTTTTGATAAATCCTAAGTTCCGTTGTAGAGCTTCCTGCCCTTAATGTTATCGATCAACTTATCTTCTATCTATATGAATTTGATTCGAGCCACACCTATGCCTTGCTATGTATACACTTCTCACATTCGATGAATTCGTTTCATGATGACCCGTTATGAGTTAAAATATGAAGTTTTGGATTCTGAGAATCAAGATCTGTCGGTTTACGAAAATACCTTTGGAAGGTTACTTTGATGACTAAACGGTTTGTAAATCTGAAGAGTTAGACTTATATATGTCATCTTCATGATGCTATCATTCGATATCTGATCAGCTCTTTTACCCACCCAATCCTATCTCATCCTTTGAATATCTTTGAAGAGGATACGATTGTCATTTGTCACGTTTCGTATGTGATTCTTTTGATTGGAATTTTGTGTGATGTGCCTTCTCCGGGGAAACCGAAACCACCTTTGAATCGATAAGATCAAGTCTTGGGAAACAAGATCATTATATTTGTTGAAAATCTCCTAAAGTCTGAATTTGTGCAAGTTAAACTACTCCTTTCTGTGTTCGTAGTTTGGTGTACCTTCGTGCTATGTTCGCCACCTTACCGTTTGCATTTTCGAGGACGAAAATTCTTTTGAGGGGGAGATAGTTGTAAAACCCACATTTTCATAACATGTTTAAGTTACCAAAATACCCTCTAATTTGAAATTTTGAAGAAATGTGTACGGTTACCAAACAAGCCCTAAATAAAAAACGATTATCGTACGATCACAACCATGAACATGTAACTTCAAGTAAGCTTCATTTGAGCTACTACAATGTTATAAGAACTCAAGAATGTAAAATTTGGACTAAGAAACAAATATTGCACGTTACATGACCTAATGGGTCCGAAAACCTTTAAAACTTGTACACAACTTATAAAATAAATTATGTAACATATCCTAAGTACTTTCTTGCATCATTTGGTCAATTTTGACCCTTCTATTCATGCTTGGCCGCCCCCCTTTTATGGTGATTAAAACCTTCCCAAATTATGTCAAATCAAAATCAATTTCATTAAAATCACATTAATCTCCATAATTGCTTTAAACATAAAATTTATGCCATCTCTTCCTTCCTCCTTTCATTTTCACGACCCATACACCACCACTACACCAAAATATTGCTCTTGGATCATTGGTGATTATTCATACGCGTTCGTGGGAGAATTTGGTGCACATAGGAATTTATTTGGAAGCATTTGGAGGCTTGGTTCTTGGTGTTCTTTTTCATTCGACACATACATTGATCATAAGAGGTTTTGTTATCTTTTATTTTGATTATTGTTCATGTCCTTAAATTCCTTTCGTTACGATTATCATAATACGTGAGAATTAAAAAGATGCGAATTGATATATGGATACACATACAAATCGGCCTAAAATAAATATGTGAAGAAGATGGATAAACTTTGATAATCTTGATGATATAATGATTAAAACATGTTTATGGTAACATTGGTAATTCAAGAATGTAATTTGATTGAATCAAAATGGTTTCTTTCTTCATTTTTAATATAAAGTCGATCCATGTATATGTTCTAAATAAATTTTGATGTCGAATTTGATAAATGTTATGTGTTATGGATGATTATATTAGCACTTGAATTGTTTTGGTATATCATGTAACTAATTCGGTTAATTAAAATTGATACAAGTTGAATATGGATATGCATATGTTTCGAATTGATCATGATATGATGATTTCTTATTTGTTTTTGATATTTGATGATGATTACATGATTATGATGATGTTATGATAATGATGGTATAATTAATTTGTTAGTTATTGGATTAAAAAGGTAATTGATTTGACACGACATATGTTAGAATGGTTTTATTATGATATTAGTTTTCTTATTGTTTTTATGGATTAAAATGATGATTGGTGATATGATTATGTGGTGGTTATGATCTTTGGATGAAATATGATAGTTGTTGATTTGGGACTGAAACGATGGGTGAATTTGTAACTGTTGTGGGTCGAGTTTGGTAAAGGTTAAATTCATGATTTTTGTTTGTAAACTCAGTTTGATGTCTTAGTAAAGTTTTCCAATTGGTTTGGAGTGATTTCAAGTTGATTTAGTCGTATTTTTGCTTTTTGGGGATTAAGTGCTGAAGCTGAATTCGGGAGTCTGAAAATCAGTCCACTTTGTCGATTTTTCATTTTCAAACTATAAAGAATTGGGCCATAAAACTTTGCAGTGTTTAACATCTATATGTTAGGTAATACCATGAATTTTTGTGAACTTTTCCTGGATGTGTTGGTAGGTCTCTCAGGTGAATACTTTTTGAGTACTGCTGCAGGTCGGTTTTCTGAGAAGTCTGAGTTTGGGTATTTTTAATGTGGGGTTACACTAACTAATAAATTCTGGAAAAATTTGTGTGAGTTCTAAAGACATTGAAGCATCTCTGTGAATATTTGTGAATTTTATTTCTGAGTTCTAATATGGAATAAAAATTCGTATTTTAGTGACCTGATTGTGTTTAAAAGCTGAAATTCTGAAACATAAGAGATAATTGATAATTAGAAGGTTTATATTGTAAATATGATAACTAGAGGGACTAATAATGTAAATATGATGAAGGTATGCATGTTTTGGCTGGGATAAGATGTAGGGGCTGTTTATGTCAAATTATGCAAGATGTGTGACTTATGTGTTAATTATATTAGTTAATGGTTTAAATATGGAAATTGGATAAATTAAAGGATTAATATGAAACTTTTGAAACTAAATGGTGTAAAGTGTAAATTTGGCATTTTTGGCTTATGTGACTTATATTTATGTGATTATAATAAGTATATTATCATTTGTGACCCTTAACTTGATTTATTGACATTTTGAACCCTAAATTATATTAAGTGACACTTCGAAACCCTAATTTCGCAAAACTTATATAATATGAAATCCTTGACATATAAGAACGTGGAAATTTGTTAAAATGAGAAAACTAACCTATATGAATATGTTAAAATGTGGAAACTTGTTAATTTTGGAAATCTGCTAATTATGGGAAGTTACTAAAAATGGAAAGATAACTAAAAGAGGTAACTTAAGTAATTTGAACTCTTCTTAATTCGAATCCACTCTCTTCTAGGTTGGTGAAGCGGGAATGACCGTTCTCCTCTCGTTTGGCCTCGATTTGTTTTGACTCGGTTAAGGTACAGATATTCTGCTTCTTATTTAAGAGGCCTTCGTTCTCTGATTATGACTCATGTTAGGGTTTTCCCTATACCATTGCTATGTTCCCTTCATTCATGAACTTCGATTATTGAACCATCATGATATTGAACCTTTTATGATTGTGAACCTTTGCTTATGAACCTTTACTTATGAACCATGCTTATGAACCATGATTATGAACCATGATTATGAACTTATGAAACATGATATTGACCTATGCAAGTAAACTTAAAACATGATTCATGATACTTGACCTTTACCCTCAGTTTGATACTACGAGCCACTCACTAGGCATGAGGGTTTCATGTCCATGTCAGTCGATGCACCGATGGCATGACTCTAGGGCAGGAGAGTGATGACCTGTCCCGTCCCTGCATGTTATGTTTACGTAGAGGCAGATTATGGCCACCTGGGGCGTATGGATGCATCCTAGATTTGTTCATGTTCATGTTATGTTATGTTATTCATGGTGACTGATGGTGTGTGCGATACACGTCTTTCACACTCCGGGAGCTAGCTACTCCAACCCATGATTGAGGACACCCCTCATATTTACAGGATACCCATGATTGAGGACACCCCTCATATTCACAGGATACTAAGAGGTCTCCCCTCTGCATGTTTACAATTATGATTATGATTATGATTCATGTTATGTTATGGGCTCGTAGTGGATTTCTGACTTCCTTTACCATGTACCCTTTTACCTTTCCTTATGATACCATGTACTCTTACCTTTCATCTTGATACCATGTATTCGTGCTTCCACACTCTTTTACTCATGTTATTTATTCATTATGCTACTGCTTGTTACGTTATATCTGTTCACTGAGCTCTAGTAGCTCAGCCGCGTTTCTTTTCCCGCGGCAGGTTTTAGTTGGAAGCTGGGTAAGAGTGAAGAGACTTTGGACCTAGAAGACTTTGAGTAGAAGCCATTAGAAGAGATGTACTTATGGATTTGATAGGCAGCTTTTATTTCCCTTTGTAACCCTTTGTATTGCAAGATTTCATTTGTAACCTTTGAGAACCATTGTATTACTTTTGATTGTATGCTTTGTTTGATCTGATATGGAGCCATTTGTGTGATACTTCTACCCTTGCTGGGTTGGGGTGTTACAGAAAGGATACGTCTTGGCCGGGTAATAATTTCAAGCTGGTCTAACCAGTGATGTAAGCGTGTCTTGAAAAAGATGTATCTGAGTAGAGAGTACCATTTCGAGAAAATTTCTGTGGACTTGACCAGGCCGGGTAATAATTTCAAGCTAGTCTAACTAGTGATGTAAACGTGTCTCGAATCGGTCATGTTCACTGAAAGTGGATCAATTCAAAAAGTGCGAGCTCTACCTAACATGTGCAAATTTATATAACTATCACTCGAGCACATGTTGAGGGGGAGCATTTGAAAAATATAAAACTCTCAAAGTGTTAGAAAAATGGGTTTTCGTAATTATGAACACTTTGAGAGATTTTTCAAAGATTTGGTTTGGCAATCGTGGAAGAACACCAAAGACCGACCATTTTAATTAATGCATGGAGTTATAAGGATGGTAAGGTTAGGTTCAAGTTCCCACGATCCCGCCAGAGCCGGAGGGATCTACCCAGGGACAATCCACTAGTTAGTGTAGAAGTCCTTAGGTATGATTAAAAAGGAGAAAAGTGAATGAGGGAATAGTGCCGACTGAGATGGAGCTAACACTGGAACAAACCCAACAAGGTGTTAGTTATGAAGTCTCGGTAAGCACTAAAGGGGTTGAAGAATGAAAAAGAATTGTAAAGAGAAAGGGTCAATACATATGCTGTCAGAATCACTTAGTTGATTGCTGGAATTGAAGACAAAGTATCATGGACCCAGTGATACGCTGCACAACCCTCCCTAGCCACTCAAGGTCCCTCAAAGGACTCTTGTTTCAATTGTCACGGAGTTCAATACATTTCTATCGTCTCTCTCACTCCGAGTTAGATGATATTGAAAAGGTGGCAGTCCTCTCCAGCCTCCGCTCACTAAATCAAAACGCACTATCGAGTCTAGAGCCACGAGATGCATAATAAGATCTCATAGGGACACGAATTATTTCTACACTGGTTGTTCAACATTAAGGACACCAGTTGTAAACTCATGAGTCCTACGCAGATCTTAGCAATCTGCCAGAACATTTATGAGAGAATTTACAAATGTAATTCTCAATGATTGAATGGAAATTCCTGCCAGGGTCAACATCAAGCAGCCCTGAAAGCAGGTCACTTCGGTAATTCCTCGTGGATTACGCTTAGTGGTCGCGACGGTTTCAACCGGTCTACAGTCGTGGAGTGATCTCCAGCGACTCACCTAATCGTTGATTTACTACGGTAAAATCTTAAAAAGCCCTCTGTGGGTTTTCGATTAGGAAAGGTCTTGGTAAGGATTAGAGAGAGTTTTCACAATATGCTGTTGACTATCTCGAAGTCCAAACTTGTAAGTACCGGTCGAATTATTGCTAACTGTCGTATGCAGTAACTTCCGGCGATTGTAGCTGTGGAATGCTGTAGCTGGTTGCTGTGGTAGCTGGTTGCAGAAAAGATGCCAATCCATCACCACATGCTCACACCACATCATCATCAAAGAAGTCATGATCAACCTAAAAGACCTTCAACACAGCTTCTGCTAACTCTGATGCTGAAGATCATGACACCATATCGTGTGAGCATGTCGGCTCTAAGTATATTTCATCACATGGAGACCTACTACTGAAAGATGACTTTGAGACTCAAGTAGGATGATACTTTCAAAGATTACTCAAAGTTCATCCAAGACAAAAGAGAAGTCATCTTAAGATCACAGATGTTTGCACAACGATCTATGATATTGAAGAATCAAGGGTTACGAGCTATAATGTCAAGATCCAAGGAAGAAGTGCTGAATTTCAGAACATTACTTCTGGGGTGACCTCCCTTAGGGGGAGATTGTTAGGAATATGAATATTCAGCTGAAGACTCGGTCACCCCGAGTACTTATTAGCTCATCATAGCTCGTAGGATTATCAGTAATATTATTAGTAGATTAGTTATTAATTAGTATTGTGGAGTAGGTCGGGGCTTTCCCCACTGTCAGCTCTCTCCACAGCCCACTAGGGGCATATTATGTAGTAAGTATAAATACCCCTTCCCTAGCAAGGGAAGGGTTGGAACCTCTCATTATTTCAAGCTAATATACACATAGTTCTCTTTCTAGAAGTTCCCACTTTCTCTCTCTAGTTCTTTGTCATTCGATCCATATCTAAGCCTCAAACAAGTATTTCTTGCATTGTGAATACCCTACAAATTGTGAATGGTTCGTACCACCAGGGACTTGGTTCATCGGTAGGTGCTTTTGTTTCTGAATGCCTTAGGAGCACTGAGTCTCCTTTTGTAAATTCAACAGGGTTATTGGTCTGCTTATCAGCCTCAATATAATTGTTATTTCCGCCCTTACATTCTCTAATCTCATTTTCCTTGTAATTCTTAATCCTTGCCTCCCATGCACGGATTTTCTCTCGAACATTACCACGGATTATATTGGGGTTCGCCTCCATCTTCTTTTGTAGAGCAACATCTCGTATATGACGTGGGATCGTTGGGAAGTTTATCATTTTCTTCCCCTTCTTCATTAGGATGGCACTATTTCCGTAATCGATTTGTGCCCTAGTGGTAGCGAGAAAGGGTGCCCCAAAGATTATTGGCATATTCATATCATTCCTCTCAATAATCATGAAGTCGACCGGATACAGGAATCCGGCAACGTTGACCAACACATCTTCTGCAATTCCTAACGGGTACTTATAAGAGTGTTTTGCAAAGGAGAGTTTAGTATGGGTGATGGATGGCAATTCATCGGTTAACTGGACATAAACGGATAAAGGCATCAAATTTACGTCGGAACCTTGGTCAGCTACCGCATCCAGATACTTGAGTTTTCCAATACTGCATGGTATTTCGAAGACCCCGTAGAATTCCTGCTTTTCCACTAACTTTTGTCTTATGAGGCACTCATACAATTGCCCTCCGGGTAATGTGTCGGATTCATCATCCGGTTCTATTCTCTTGGACTCCTTGTTGGGTAGATGAGTACGTCGATAGTTTCTCACCCAATCGTTTATGGTCTCCTTGTTTATATCGTGCTTCAAGTAATGCCTCACTTGTTGTGACTTTGGCGGTTCTACCAATTGGCGCTCCTTAGAGGGCGCCTCCTTGCCTTTGTCTGAATCGCAGTTGCAGGCATTGTGTGTTTCCATCATTAAGTGGGATGAGGTCAATTTTGTTAACTTCCATAGTTATGGATTTCCCTCTTCCATCATTTTCGCCCTCTTGGACGACGGAGATGGCCTTGACAAATTTAGTGTTGGGAACTTCAACGTCATTCCTCACCAACACTTTTTCAGGAGCTTTTGTATTTGTGTATTCTTTCAAAAGGTTCATCATCTCCGCCATCTTCTCTTCCATTTCCTCCTTCTGTTTGTAGACGGCTTCCTCAAATTTTGCCAACCGTTCGGAGTGTTTCGACATGTATTCTCTCATTCGAGCTTCGAATGTTGGACTAAGTTCCTGAGGTGGTGAGTTGGGTTGAGCGTGCTTATGGAAGGGTTTAGTATTTTCCCTAAGGGGTGATTCGGACAATGGTATTTGCTTAACGCTTGAGACTGAGTTAATTGTTGATTTTTGTGGACTTAAGGGTCTCTTTTGCTTTTCCATAAGATATGCAACCCTTTTCTCAAGTTCACTAACGCTTTCCTCAGTGATTTGATTGGCTGTATCGGGCAATGAATATGTCTTGACCGCCGAGCGTACGTCGTGGGAAACTTGCCACAATTCATCATCTTCGGATGCAAGCTCATCAATGATTTCGCATGATTCCTCGGCGCTTTTGTCGCGCAATCTGCCCCTGGCGGCTCGATCGATGGCACGCTTGGTGTGGTAATCAACATGGTCATAGAAGATTTGGATTTGAAGCCAGAGATTTATGCCATGATGAGGGACTTTTTGAAGTAAGTCCTTGAATCGAATCCATGCCCCGTAGAGGGTTTCGCCTCGACGTTGTTCAAACATCAAGATATCCTTCCTTAGCTTGGTAGTTCTTCCTGGTGGGAAAAACTGAGCAAGGAAACGAGTGGTGAGATCATCCCAAGAGGTGATGGATCCTGCGGGTAGACGCTCTAGCCATTGACTAGCTTGGTCCCGCAGAGAGAATTGAAAGAGACGCAGTCGGGTCGTCTCTCGAGTGGCAACATCAAGGTCTATGGAATCAACGATTTTGAGAAAGTCCTTGAGATGTTGGTTAGGATCTTCGGAACGAAGTCCATGGAATGCGCATCCGCTTTGCACCAACCGGATGGTGTCGGATCGCAAGGGAGTGACATTGGCTCCTTGAGTGAGCTCAATGGTGTTTCGATAGCCATGGTGGCTAGGACGGGAGTAGTCTCCTAAGGTACGGGCTCTAGGAGGTGGTGGTGGTTGTTGGTTGTTGGGATCGAGGATATTACCATCTTCCATGATGTCGGATGGTAATGGTTACGAACAAAGAAACGAAGAAAAAAGATAGACTAAAGAAAACCTAGAAAAATAAAATAAAAATCTCACTAGAAAGGAATCTAGTGAGTAGACCTATAAAAATAAAAATTCAACCTAAACAATAACTATTCCCCGGCAGCGGCGCCAAAAACTTGATGCGTGGTTTTGCGACCTTACAACAGGTTTTACCTCTCGAGGGATCTCAAGAGGCTTAAAACCCCACCAGGCAGTGTACCTGACCGATGTAGTATAGTGTAGTGGTAAGTACGGGGGATTGATCGTTCTCCACAGGGAATAGTGTCGTTAGGATTGAAAAACTATTCTAATAGGTCTAAGGGTGAGGGAAGATTCTTTTTGTATTTTTTTATATTTTTATGAAAGCAAGTAAAAATCTCGGGTTTGAAGGAGTGGGCGGAATTAGATGCTAGTCAACTAACCCAAATAACTACGATTGCAAATAAAATAAAATAACTGAAAATGAAAAGGTTGTGAAACTTATGTGGAGAGAAATGTGTTTACTTAGATTTCCTTACTCCCTAACTATCTTTTACCGGTTGATTAGTGTGTATTAATTGCGTGGATGACGGGTGTATTCCTTAATACCAATCGTGGGGTGGCGTACGTACTTCCCCAACTCTACAAGCTCCTACTTCACTCCTATGTCGAGCCGGCTAGGAAGCTCCTAACATGGGATCACTAGAATTCGCTCATGCATTAAATACAACCATAAAAACCTTAGTACGCATTGGTTCATGTTTCTTAAGACGTTCAAGCAAGTTACCGAATAGGAGGTTAGCCAGTTTTCTTGAGCCTAACATAGATAAACAATCATCCAATACAACTAATAACACACTAATAACCAATAATCAATAGCTAGTTTTCATTAGATCTAAGCAAACACAAGATAAATCTAGCCTAGCATGTTAATCAAAAGACAAGAACAAGACATAATCAAACAACACATAGACATATTGAATGATTAAACGATTACTTATCTTCAATTAAACATGGGAGATCCAAGGGTATGAAAACCCTTAAAAATGGCAGAAATTCGTGTTAGGGTTTCTCCTCACAAAGTTGCACACTAATGACAAAAAATTGCAAAACTATATATAGAGTTTAAGGGCTGACGGCGTCACGTTATAGGACTTGACGCCGTCACCTCGCCGTGTCTAGGGTTCCCGGATGGCCTTCCTGACACCGTCCCTCTTTAGACCTCCAAAATCCGCTCTGGCTTATCAAAGCTTGACGCCGTCAGAATAAGGCTTGACGCCGTCCCTCTTTAAGTTAAGCCATGACGACCTTGATCACATTAAAGGGTGACGCCGTCAGACTTTCCTGTGTAAATTTCTCTGGCTTATCATGAGTAATTTTCATATCCACCACTTTTGCCAAGCCATGACGCCGTCTGGAACAATCCCTGACGCCGTCAAAGGTACTTTTCAGCATAATTTTGAGACTTTGTCGTTTTCTTCACTTTTATGCTCCAAAAACGTCCAAAATACTTCCTTTTCCAGATTTCTTCTCCAAAGTACCTAAAATGACAAAAGGAACGATTTAGGGCAATATTTGATCAAATAAATACGATTTAGGGCTTAAATGACCCCCTAAAAGCGGTACACTTTTCGCTTCATCAGTAACCTTGTGTATTTAGTATTTCATTTGTAACCCTTGTATTACTGTTAATGTATGCTTTGTTTTGATCTGATATGAAACCATTATTATGACATCTTTACCCTTATCGGGTAGGGGTGTTACAATTCAGGCCAGAAGAGGTATGACAAAGTCAGCCTCTCAGTCTACTGAGTCTACATCTGCAATCAAATGCATAATTTGTGGTAGCTCAGTCCACCACACCACTGACCATAAATCAATTGTAAATGTTAATAAGACCTCCAAAGCTAAGCCCTCCAAGAAATGGAGTCCTAGAAAGAACTGACCCAGTTTACCATTTGTGCAGAAACATGCCAGGGATCCTATTTGGCATCTTGATAGTGGATGTTCAAGGAGCATGACTGGTGTGAAGGAGTATCTGCACAAGTATGTGGATGAATCAGGACCTAAAGTGATATTTGCTGATAACTCATCATGTCTCACTGAAGGTTATGGTTCAGTAAACTGCAATGGTATAGTCTTTACTAGGATAGCTTATGTAAATGGTCTAAAATACAATTTGATAAGTGTCAGTCAACTATGTGATGCTAAATACATAGTTCAGTTTGATGATAAACAAGGAATCATCTTCAATGCTAATAAGGAAGTTGTCCTTATTGCACCAAGAAGACATGATGTTTATGTGTTAGACATGTCCAGTCTGACTCAGAATGGAACTTGTCTCTTTACCAAGGCCATTGATACACTCAACTGGCTTTGGCATAAGAGACTCTCCCACCTGAACTTCAAAAACATAAACAACCTTGTAAAACAAAACAAGGTCCTTGGCTTACCATCTCTTGTGTTTTCAAAGGATAAACCCTGCTCAGCTTGTGAAAAAGGTAAACATCACAGAGCATCCTTTAAAACCAAAACCAACTTTTTCATCAAGAACTGCCTACATCTTCTCCATATGGATCTATTTGGACCAATTAGTCCTAGATCCATTAACCATGAGAAGTATACTCTGGTCATTGTGGATGAATACTCAAGATACACTTGGGTATACTTCCTTATCAAAAAAAGTCAGTCAGCTGAAACAATTATGTCCTTTGTCAGGAACATTGAAAATCAAAATGACATCAAAGTCAAACAGATTAGGACTGACAATGGAACAGAGTTCAAAAATTATGAACTTCAATGTTTCTGTGATGAGAAAGGTATTTCCCAAAAATTTTCCTCGCCCTACACACCTGAACAAAATGGGGTGGCTGAACGGAAAAATAGAACACTCATTGAAGGAGCTAGGACAATGCTAAATGGATCAGTCCTTTCCAAACACTTTTGGACTAAAGTAGTAAAGACTGCCTGTTGGATCGATATACTCTGACCAAACTAACTTGTAGCTTGTCTACGGTTTAACAGCTTTGAATGAATTCAAAACTATTAATAGTGAAACACTGATATACTTTGCTAAGTATGCGGAATCTACTTCAACAAAGCTAAGAAGAATTTAATAAACGACTTTGAATATTATTAAAACCTTGAACCTGCTTTCTTACACAGATTCACTAACAAACTCTAAACTCTAATAATCGTATATCACTAATCGCATATACTTGTCTCTCTAAAACACATATATCTCTAATGCCAACCTAGGGATCCTTTTATAGGCACAAGGAAAACCCTAGTCGGTTTACAATACTTGAATGACAAGTAAATTCTAATTATAACTCTAATCTAATACGAATATTCTAGAATTACACATTAGTCCTTAAACTATTTGCATGGCAGTCCTTTAACGAGCAGCAGTACTTTAATCGAATAGCAGTACTTTGACTTGAGTAGCAGTACTTTGACTTTTATAGCCCAACAATCCTCCCCTAACTTGAATTCTACTTGCTTGATTTCAAGTTTCTTTGTATGTCTTTAACTTCAATACTTTATCTTCAAGGAAAGGTTGTTTCTTCAAACCTGACTCGTTATTGTTTTGTCATCATCAATGCAAACAGTATCTTCAATCTTCATCAGCAACAATTCTTTTCAGCATCAGATCTTTTCAGCAACTCAGCATCATATTGGCAATATGTACATCAGATCTTAAGAGTTTCATACTATTCTCATCACTTCCAGGTGTGTTAACTCCTGTGAGAGGTGAATCATTGAAAACTTAATGGATTTTGATGTCTCTTTACCAAAGCCATTAACTCTGGAGTAGCCAATGTTTAGATTTAGGAAAAACCATGGTACATTGATAACCATATGATTTTTAGCAAATCATCAGCTATCAACGGATTTGAGTAGTCTTTACCAAATAGCCGTTTGCTTTTGGACTAGCTAGTTCTTTTAGTACAATCACTACCATGGTGAACTAATTACCATATAATGGTTTTCCACAGCCTTTACCACAAAGCCATTATCTTGTGGGCTAGCCAACTCTTCACTAATATAGATATGGTGAGTTGAAAACCATACAATTTTTAGTAAATTGCCAACTAAAAACGGATTTGATAATCACATCAGAGCCGTACCCTCATGATGAGTCAAACTCTTTCTTGTTTATTAAACATGGTGAGTTGATTACCATTTGTTGTGTAGTACAAGTACTAACACCATGCTGTTGCTTTCAAAACCATTTGTTGCTGTTTAATCTTTGTGCTTTCAAAATGTTTTTGCACTTATCAAAAATTACTAATTTTATCAAAAGACTTTACTGGTTTTATGCTGCAAGCAGTACTTTGAGAAAGTACTGTCTGACCAGCAGTACTTTGAAGAAAGTACTTTATTTTTCAAAAGATTTATATAATAATGAAACCATACCAGTAGTTATGCATTAATCTTCAAATTCAGTAGTCCACTTGATGAATAATTTTATGACCATCAATGCTACTTCATCCTCTTGTTCCACTTCCATTCCATGCTCTAGCATTCTGATCATCAGATCTCTTGTGAGTGGATATCTTTGTTCTGCTAGCATATGAATCATAGTGCCATCTTCTAACTCTAAAACATGTATCCCAACTGATCCAAAGAATCTCCATCTGTTAATCTCCCAGTTGTCTTGATTTTCCCACAAAGCACTGTCCTTAGACTCCTCTGTGTCCCAGATTGTTGTGAGATCTCCTAACAATATCAAACCTATTCCTTGTGGTGGAATATGCTCAAAATAAGTTTGCACTTGGAGATATAACTGAAGCATATCATCTCTATCAATCAGATGTAGAATATCCCATAATGAATTAAACACTCTAAAACTTCCATCTAGTCTATGAAAGATTAGATAATCTCCTTCTTTAGATTCTACAACTGAAAAAGTAGATATCTTGGACTTCTTATCAGTATCTTCTTTTGGATTCTCAAAGTCAACAACTCTAAGATAATTTCTGAGCTCATCAACTGTGTCTGTTCTTAATTCAACAGCTTCCTTGAACTTCTTTGATGGCTGTTCATCAGTGACTCTTTTCCTCTTTGAGCTTCTTGTAGCAGCTTTTTCCTTTCTTTTATCTTCAAGCTTGTCATCTTCAAAAGAAATAATGCCTGCAAGATCTCTTTGAATAGCTTCTCTAACAGCATCATACAGATCCTTCATCTCTGTATATGTCAATCTAACTAAACCTGTGTATCCTTGACCTTTCAGATAAGCCATCATATCATTCCTTTCTCTAGCTTTACTAATTGGCCTTCTTGATTGAACATTCTTTCTTGATTCTTCAGCATCTATCTCTGCTTGTAATATTCTAGCTGCTTCCTCATTTTTGGCAACCTGAATTTGTCTTAACTGTGCCAATGTCATCTTCTTCTTCTTCTTTTCTACCAAGATCCCTTTGCCTTTATCTTTTGGATCTATTTCTTGCGCAGGTTGAGAAGAAGTATGATGTTGTTGTTCAACCTCATGAATACTAATACCTCTTTGACTTGACATATTAAGCATGATATCAGCAATTGTTTCATCATCACTGTTAGTATGAGCTATATCATCTTCTTCCTGAGCTGGTTTAGAAGGACCTACTTCCTCTTGAACTTGAATTGAAGGACCAATATCCTCTTCAAAATCTAAGGTTCTAGGTGTAACAATGAATTGCCTCTCAGTACCTTGTTGAGCAGTACTTTCAACTTCAGCTCCTTCTAAGTTTATTTCCTCAGTATCACCACTTCTCACTTCAACTGTAGCTTCTTCTAAATTTATTTGCTCTGTTTCATCACTCTTCCTCTCAACAGTATCTTGAGGAATATTTTCAGGTGGTGTCCTCTGAGTATCATCCATAAATCCAGCATCTTGTTCAAAATCTTGTTCAAAACCAGCATCATCTTCATTCAAATTCTCTAAATTCCTCCCCATTTGGAATGAAGATTGCTTCTTAGACTTTTTCTTCTTAGAAATCTTTGTAGGTATCCGACCACTCTTCTTCTGAGACTTCACCCATAATCTATGGTGTTGAACTAGTGGCCAAACATACCTCTTCAATTTTTGAAACTTAGTCTTTAATTTGTCTATCTTAGCAGCTTGAGCCTCACTCTCCTTCTTCAACCTCTTTAACTCCCTTGTTAAAGCATAATTGTCCAATTCTACCTCTTCTTCTTCAAATTGCTTAGACACATTTGTGGAAGAATCATCAATAGGAGATGGTGGATTATTCATACCTTGGTCTGACTCCTCATGAGTAGGAATGTCCATAGGAGCAGTACCTTCCCTAGTAACAGAATGTGGAGAAGCAGTATGTTGAGAAGCAGTGGGTTGAGGAATACTAACTTCTCTAGAAACTGGAGACTCTTGGCTTGCTGACTCAGAATTTGCTTCTTGCTCTTGCTCTTGCTCTGCATCTCTTACAACTTGTGCAACTCCCAATATATGAGCAGTCAAAGGTGTGTTGGTTCCAGAAAACTTTGCACTTTGTTTAGATAGAAAAGTAAACACCTTTGATGGAAGTTTGACAGTGGGTAAAAAACTTTGAGGTTTAGGGACATCCTCAAGTTGATTGTTCAAGAATAACTGAACAAACCTTGGATACATCAAAAATGGTGAACCATTACCAATATGTGTAAGCATACCATCCAGAATGAGTCTTGAGAAATTGAATCTTCGATCGGTAGCCAAACCCACTAATGCAGATGCAATATTTTGACCAAATTGATCAAAAGAAGTACTCTTGGGACTCAAACAATGAAGTAGAACGTGAATTAGGTACTTCCAATGAGAACAAAACAAAGGCTTTTGAAAAGTAAGCTTCGTCAGATCACCTTCATAACCTAAATCACTTAAAGTGTCCCAAAGCACTTGTTTTTCAAAACGAACAGCCCCCCCTTCATCATCAAACATCAACACATCCCTAATCGTGGCCTCAGTAATCCTAATAGCTCGTCCAGCAACTGTAGCCCTAATCAACGAATCACCTTCTTTCGTTGCAGTAGCCCAAAATTCTTGCATCCAGGGACCAATAACATCAGGGTCAACTAAAATAGAGTAGTTGATGGAAGACCCAGTTAAGAAATCAATGATCGCATGAAAATCAAGATTATCCCTTGTCTTGTCCAAATTAGCGATCATATTATGTTTGCTGACAGTAAGGCGATTAGCCATGATGAGTTGGTAGAGAAGAATTCGCTTTGAGTGTGTGTTTTGATAAAAAGATTGTGGTGTAAAAGCGAATGAGGGATCTCAAATACGTAAAAAGGCGGGGAAATAGGAGTGAGTTTCTTTAAATAGGACGAAAATAAATCAAACTCTTAATAATAAAGTTACCGTTTGGATTAACTTATTATCTCCGCCGTAAGGAATTAATTAACCGTGAGCCCCACAATTTTTGACCGTTGGAACAGTACGTCCACGTAAGCAGTACGTTGAAGCAGTACGTTGCTGAAGCAGTACGTTGAGCAACAAAGCAGTACGTTCCATCTTGTTATCCACAATCGATACTCCAAACTAAAACCAAGAACTTGTAAAAGGTTCATGCTTAAGTTCTAACTAATAGCTAATGTTGCCTCCCCTCAAATACAACATATAGGCTAAACTAAACTATTAAAACCAATACTTTCATTAAGACCGAATAAAAAGTATACTAACTAATACTAAAGCCTCCCCTCAAATGTAGCCTAGTAGTTAATCATCCCAATGCTCACAACTAAGTGGTTGAATCTTGAAACATCAAATCCCTTAGTGAGTAGATCAGCTACATTATCATCTGTGTGAACCTTAACCACATTTATAAGCCTGTGCTCATAACAATCCCGAATAAAGTGATGCCTAATCTGAATGTGCTTGGTCTTGGAGTGATAAAGAGGATTCTTCACAATGCAGATGGTACTCTCATTATCAATGTTGATAGGAGTATTCTTGAAATTGAATCCATAATCCAAGAGTTGATTTTGCATCCACAAAACTTGTCCACAACAGCTTGCAGCAGCAACATATTCTGCTTCAGTAGAGGAGGTTGCAGCAATGGTTTGCTTCTTACATTGCCAGGAGACTAATCTTCTTCCAAGATAATGACATCCTCCTGAGGTTGATCTTCTATCATAGTTATCCCCTGCATAGTCACTATCTGAAAAGGCTTCTAAGTGAAAAGGTGACTCCTTAGGATACCATAATCCTAACTTTGGTTGATGCTTGAGATATCGAAAAATCCTCTTGACTGCATACATATGGGAAACCTTGGGTGTAACCTGAAATCTTGCACATAAGCAAACAGCAAACATGATGTCAGGTCTTGATGCAGTTAGGTACATAAGACAACCAATCATAGATCTGTAAAGCTTGACATCCACAGCTTGTCCATCTTCATCCTTGCCTAGAGGTTTATTTTTATCAATGGGTGTGGTGGCAGGCCTGAGATTTGGAAGATCAAATCTTTTGAATATGTCTGCAACATACTCTTCTTGGTTAATGAAGATTCTATCTCTTGTTTGTCTAACTTGAAGACCCAAAAAGAAGGTTAATTCTCCCATAGAACTCATTTGAAACTCCTTCTGCATAAGATCTTCAAATTCTTTCACCATAGACTTCTTTGTAGCTCCAAATATAATATCATCCACATATACTTGGACTAACATAATGTCTTTCTTATCCCTCTTGATGAACAAAGTCTTATCAATTGCTCCTCTCCTATAGCCATGTTGTAATAGAAAATTTGAGAGTCTCTCATACCAAGCTCTGGGAGCTTGATGAAGGCCATATAGTGCCTTGATCACTTTGTAGACTTTGTTTGGATGTGCAGGATCTTCAAAGCCAGGAGGTTGTTTAACATAAACTTCCTCAGAAATTGTGCCATAAAGGAAAGCACTTTTCACATCCATTTGGTAGATAGGAAATCCCATGTATGATGCAAAGGCAAGAAATAACCTTATTGCCTCTATCCTTGCAACAGGAGCAAATACTTCATCATAATCCACTCCTTCTTCTTGGCGATATCCTTGTGCAACCAATCTAGCTTTATTTTTGATAACATTCCCTCGTTCATCTCTTTTGATTCTGAAAACCTATCTTGTACCAATGACTCTTTTGCCATCTGGTAAATCACATAATACCCAGACTTCTTGAAGCTTAAATTGTAGAAGCTCCTCTTGCATGGCTTCAACCCAACTTTCATCTGCTAAAGCTTGAGCTACCTTTTTGGGTTCTTCTTGAGATAAAAAGCAAGCAAACAGGCATGTTTGTTGATCCTTGTGATTCATCCTGTTTTGTTTGTAAACAAAGCTAAGTAAAGCAGTATGTTGCTTAGAAAGCCCTTTAACTTTGTTCCTTGTAACCACTCCTGAAGAGGGTGATCCAATAATATTACTTTGAGGATGAGCTTTATGAATTCTCAATGTAGGAGTTGGTGGTACTGGAAGATCAGACTCCAAGTTAGTAAAATCAATGCCTTCATTGGAGAAAATACCGTCTTGAATAAGCTCATCATCAATTTCTTCTAATCCAGGAATGTTAGCATTAACTAAATCATCATCATCAACATTGGAATCATCAGCATTGTTCCAATTTGATTGCTCTAATACATCAGAAGTACTGTCAAAAGGATCATCAGTACTTTGATCTAAAGTACTGTGGGCAGTATCTTGAAAGTTACTCTTTTTCTTTGCAGCCTCATAAGCCTTCCTTTGTTCATCTTCATAGGATTGTGCTATAGTTTCTTGAAAAAGCATCCTATTAAGTTCATCTTGTATGGCTTGATCTTCATCAGATACTGTATGAGTTGGCTGAGCAGTACTTTGTTCCTCAACAGTAACTTCAGGTTCTTTGTCAGGAACTTCTTCTGGTGTAACATTGACTCCATGAACAATGTACTGTGAATCATCTTCTTTGGAATTAGCCTGATTCTCTTCTCTAACAGGAACATAATTCATAGATGGTGTGAGCTTGAGATCAAGATCAAACATCCAATCAGGACCTTTACCTTTCTGAGTTTCCTTATCTTCCAAAAATTCAACATGAAGACAATCTTGTACCTTTCTGGTATTCCTGTTATAAACTCTAAATCCTTTGCTATTTGTACAATATCCCAATAAATATCCTTCATCTGACTTACCATCAAATTTACCCAGAGAGTCAATGGTATTTAGAATAGTCAGAGAGCAGCCAAAAGGTTTTAGAAAACGAATGTTTGGTTTCTTTCCCATGAGTAACTCATAAGGTGTCTTCATCTGAGGTTTAGTTACTGAAACTCTATTCAACACATAGCAAGCAGTACTTATGGCTTCAGCCCAAAAGAGAATAGGTAATTGGGAATCTGCAAGCATTGTTCTAGCTGCTTCTATCAAAGTCCTGTTCTTTCTTTCTGCAACACCATTCTGCTGTGGTGTTCTAGCAATGCTAAACTCTCTCTTGATCCCTTTCTTGGCACAGAATTCATCCATATGCTTGTTCTTGAATTCTGTTCCATTATCACATCTAATACCTCTTACTTTGAGTCTTAATTGATTTTCAAGGGCTACTATCAGGTCATGGATAGCATCAAAGGTTTCATCTTTGAATCCCAAGAAAAAGACCCAGCTAAATCTGCTACAATCATCTGTCACAACCAAGCAGTACTTCTTCTTGTTTAAACTTTCTACTGAGACTGGTCCAAACAGATCCATGTGTAGCAACTCCAAAGGTTCTCTAATATCTCTTTCCCCAAGCTTCTTACATGAAGCTTTATGTTGTTTACCCTTCTTGCAAGCCAAACATGAATGATCAGCCTTGAATGTTTTGGAAGGTAAACCTTTAACTAAATTTCCTTTGACCAGCTTGTTGATGTTCTTAAAATTAACATGACCTAGTCTTCTGTGCCACAGATGTGCTTCTTCCAATGATGCCTTTGCTACTAAACATGTTGCTCTTCCAGCAAAATTGAGACTCTTTAAGTCTAAACTGTATACATCATTGGTTCTTGGTACTCTCAATGTCACCAAGTGATCATCAACAAATTTGAACTCAGGGGAGAGAATGAGACATTCTGTATCAGTAAAAAGAATTGGATACTTCTTGTCACAAATTTGAGATACTGACAATAGGTTGAACTTGAGCTCCTTTACATATCTAACATTCTCAAAATCAATACATCCAGCATTGATTGTTCCTTTGCCAGTGATTCTTCCTCCATCAGGATCATTACCAAATGCAACTCTTCCTCCATAATATGCCTTAAAGTCTGACAAGATCTCCTTGTCCCCTGTCATGCTGCCAGAGCAACCACTATCAACAATAATATGATCTTTAAGCTCCTCCTCTGGGTTGCCCTGCACATAAAAGAAAAGGGTTAGTTTCTTTTAGGAACCCAAGCCATTACTGACTTGTGTTCCCCTTGTGGAGTGACATACTTGAATTCCTTCAGTATGTAATCTCCACTGGTTTTAAAGGCATGGTCAATGATTATTTGAGTTGGTCCCATGTCCTGTGTTGCAATATCAACAACACTCCCTGTTTCACCCTTATCTGATGAAAGTACTTCTTGTTCCCCATCAGTACTTTCTTTCTTAACCTAATTTCGTTTGACCTTAGGTTTCTCTGAGCTAGGTACTCTGCTTGAGGTGGAAGACCTTTTATATGAATTGAATCTCTTAGGTCTTCTATGTGAAAAAGTATGAGCAGTACCATGAGTGGGTGAAAACTTATCAGTCCTTTGAGAAGGTATTTCTTGAGACTTATCAGATTGTGAAGGTACTGGTGATTTGGAAAACATTCTTTTCTGGTGAGGGTACCTATAGTCTTTTGAGAAGTTACTATGGTTGACCCTATTTGAGTGATTCCAAACTGGTCTAGTCTCTCTTGGCTTATGGGTGGGAGGTCTATTCTTTGGAAACTGACTTAAGTATTCTGAGTGAAAGTCACAGTGCTTAATCAAGTGATCAGGACTATAGCATACATAACATAACTTTCTCTCCATATTCCCAAATCCTCTTCTATGATTAAAAGGTTTCCTGTAGTAAGCAGTATTTTGAAAAGTTTCTCTTGGAGGTACTGCTGAATGTCCAGCAGTACTTTGAAAAGTTTTTGGAGGTACTGCTTGTTTTTGAAAGGCTGTAGGAAACTTTTGATCATGACCCCTTTGAAAATCATTCTTAGGCTTCTCAGAACTAATTCTACCATTAAGCTTCTTCCTAAACTCTAGGTTGTCTACACCATAACGAGAAACATCTGTCCTAAGAGGTTGAAACTGACCAGTGGGTGGAGGAACTGAATGGTACTCCTTATCTTTCTTAAACTCAGGAGGTGATTCACTAATTGGTTCCTCATTCCTAGATGTGTTTTCTTCTGAGCTTGTAAGGTCATCATCACTAGGTGGAATCTCTTCCTTAGCACTAGGTGGAGTTTCTTCCTTATCACTAGGTGAGGTCTCATCTGAACTACTAGCTTCACCATAACCTAGTCCAGCTCTACTGTTTATTACTCTTTGTTTTTCAACAAATTGAACATGTGATAGACCAGCCTGTTTAATACTACCAAGTCTTTCTAACAAAGTATCTCTTTCCTTAGTAATCTTTTCTAATTCAGACACCTTACATCCTAACTTCCATTCACTTAATTTCAATTGGTAATCTTGTTGCTCATATTTTTCTGCCCAAGCTATTTCATTATTTTCATGTGTTAAAATTTTGGCTTCCATTGACTCTAAAGTTAATTGATAACCAGCTACCTCAGACCTAGCTGTTCTACAATTATCTCTTTCAGTCACATAATCTTTAAGCAACTTTTGATAAACATCATTACACTTAGAGCATACCTCAGAGACATTGGATGAACTTGGTGAAGTGGCTACCATAGCAATCTGAACAGGTTCATCTTCATCCTCCATGCTCCAGTCAAAGCTTTCAAGACCATCTCTTGATTCCAAAGCAGCATATCCAGGTTCCTCATCAAAAGTTGTGCCCCAATCAAACTCTTTCATTGCAACCATAGAATAGGTTACAGGTTCATCATCAAATTCAGCACTCCAGTCAATCTCTGCTAAATTTTCTTGAGCCACCAAAGCTTTTGGTTGTGATTCAGTAATAGGAACCTCCTTTCTTTCAACCTTGGGTTGTTCAATCATCCTGTTTGCCTGATATTTTGCAAACTTGCATTCCCTTGCAAAGTGTCCAAGCTTTTGACAATTGAAACATTCAATCTTAGATTTGTCAAAAGTGATACCTTGTTTGGCTTTGAAATCAATTCCCCTTCCTGTCTTGTTCATGAACTTCTTGATCCTAGCAGTAATCATAGCTACTTGCCATCTTATGTCAATCTCTTCTAAAGCATCTTCTTCAATCTGCAACAAGTCTTCTTGATAGGTAACAGGTAAAGTGGCTTGTTGTGCAAAGAAGGAACATACAATTTCATCAGAATTGGTGTTGTTTGTTGGTGATGGGTTGGGGGTAGTTGTGGTTGTGCAAACATGCTGTGAATCACCAACAGTACTTTGAGAAGGATAAGCAGTACTTTTAGTGGAAGTACTGCTTCTGTTTTCAGAAGATACAAAAGCTATGTTGTGAGTTTTCTGAGAACTGTGACCATTCATCTCTTTCTCGTAGACTTTCAAATTGTTATAGAGATCATCAAAGTCCATAGACTCTAATCCAGGTTGGCCTCTAATCATAGTAGCAACCACATGCCAGACAGATGGAAGACTCCTTAAGAACTTCAAATTTGCATCTTCAACAGATACCTCTGCTCCATATAGTTCTAGCATACTAAGTAGATTTTGGAATCTGTCATAGGCAGCATCAAGACTTTCTCTTTCACCAACAGTGAAGGTTTCAAATTGCTGCTTCAATAAGTTTCTATGCATCTTCTTTGAAGCATCATTACCTCCAAATCTTGTCTTGATAGCAGCCCATAATTGTTTTGCATCCTTAGCATCATGAAACTTCAATAGGTGACCATCAGGAATAGCAGACAGCAGTATGTTGAGAGCCTTATCTTGATTTCTCTTTGTAGCTGCTGGTAAGGGTGGTTGAGGTGGTTTGGGTTGTCCTTCAATTTGTAGAGGTTCATCAAGAACAACATTACCATTGACAATTACATCCCATAGAGCATGGTCAGTAATAGCAAGGTACTGTCTCATCTTCATGCTCCAGAGATCATATTCTCCCTTCTTGATGATAGGAATTCTAAGTGAGGTGATGGATGGGATAGGTGCAGCTTCAGTCGACATTGTTAAGGGTTTGTTGATAAATCGGTTTTAAGGGTTTCTTCTTAATCAGAGTCTCCACACAAGCTTTGATACCACTTGTTGGATCGATATACTCTGACCAAACTAACTTGTAGCTTGTCTACGGTTTAACAGCTTTGAATGAATTCAAAACTATTAATAGTGAAACACTGATATACTTTGCTAAGTATGCGGAATCTACTTCAACAAAGCTAAGAAGAATTTAATAAACGACTTTGAATATTATTAAAACCTTGAACCTGCTTTCTTACACAGATTCACTAACAAACTCTAAACTCTAATAATCGTATATCACTAATCGCATATACTTGTCTCTCTAAAACACATATATCTCTAATGCCAACCTAGGGATCCTTTTATAGGCACAAGGAAAACCCTAGTCGGTTTACAATACTTGAATGACAAGTAAATTCTAATTATAACTCTAATCTAATACGAATATTCTAGAATTACACATTAGTCCTTAAACTATTTGCATGGCAGTCCTTTAACGAGCAGCAGTACTTTAATCGAATAGCAGTACTTTGACCTGAGTAGCAGTACTTTGACTTTTATAGCCCAACAGACTGCCTGTTACACACAAAACAGATCCATCATTGTCAAGAGACATAGCAAAACTCCTTATGAGTTATTCAAGGGAGGAATCCCTGGCATCAGCTACTTTCATGTCTTTGGGTGTCCTGTGTTTATTCATAATAACAAGGATCACTTAGGAAAATTTGATGCCAAAGCTGATGATGGATACTTCCTAGGATACTCCCTTGTCTCAAAGGCCTTCAGGGTGTTTAACACTAGGAGACAGCATACTGAGGAAACATTTCATGTTACCTTTGATGAGAGCACTGATACAATCTGTGTCTCTAACAACTCAGTGGAAGAAATAGGTATTGATGAATCATCAAGATACCCACCTGATGAACATCATACTGATAATAGTCCTTCCACTCAGTACCATGCAAATGCTGACATCTCCTATTACATCATTCCCCACAACCTTCCTTACCCAACCATCACTGAGTTTATTGAAGCACAAAGTACTGATGAATTCATTCAGTCAGTACAAAGTGCTCAGGTACTAAACAATCACAGTGATGAGTCAACCTACTCAGACACTTAAGATGCTGAAGAACATCATGTGTCTGATCCTGATCCTACCCATCAGGCCTCTATAAGTTCTAATCAGTTTCCAAGACCTCAGGACAGTTGGACTAGGTCTCAGGATATAGAACTTGTCAATATAATTTGTGAGCCTACTGAAGGCATGCTCATAAGAAGCATGGCTGCTGAACTGAGAGCAGCCTCAGCCAATGAATGCCTATTTGTGGACTTCATTTCAACAATTGAACCCAAAAGTGTTAAGGAAGCACTAAAACATCCAAGTTGGGTTCAAGCCATGAATGATGAACTGGAACAATTTGACAGAAACAAGGTAATGACCTTGGTCAAATGTCCTAAAGATGTTTCAGTCATTGGCATGAAATGGGTATTTAAAAACAAATCTGATGAAAATGGCATAGTCATTAAAAATAAAGCCAGACTTGTAGCCAAAGGCTATAATCAACAAGAAGGCATTGACTATGAAGAAACATTTGCACCAGTAGCAAGGATGGAAGCCATCAGGATCTTCCTTGCTTTTGCTACATACATGAACTTCAAGGTGTACCAAATGGATGTTAAAAGTGCATTCTTAAATGGCTTACTGAAAGAAGAAGTTTATGTTCAGCAACCTCCTGGATTTGAAAGCCATGAGTTTCCTGACCATGTCTGCAAGCTTAACAAAGCCCTTTATGGACTGAAACAAGCTCCCAGAGCATGGTATGAGACTCTTTCATCCTTCCTGATCCAAAACAAATTTGTCAGAGGCAAGATAGACAACACATTGTTTATCTACAAGACAAATAATGATGTCATACTTGTACAAGTGTATGTTGATGACATCATCTTTGGCTCAACAAATTATAAACTTTGCAAACAGTTTGAAAAACTAAGGGCAAAGAAATTTGAAATGAGCATGATAGGAGAACTGACTTACTTCCTTGGTCTACAAATCAAGCAGACTGATAAAGGAACCTCTATCAGTCAAGAGAAGTATGTCAGAAGCCTACTGAAGAAGTATGAGCTCAGTGACTGTGCCTCAGTCAGGACTCCCATGGTTCCCCCAAACAACCTTGGTCCTGATCTTACTAGAAAACCAGTGAATCAAACTCTTTTTAGAGGAATGATAGGATCACTGATGTATTTACTTGCATCAAGGCCTGATATCCAATTCTCAGTCTGCTTATGTGCCAGATATCTATCTGACCCAAGAGAAACTCATATCACTGCTGTGAAAAGGATATTCAGGTACCTGAAAGGTACTCCAAACCTTGGATTATATTATCCAAAATGTTCAGGCCTTGATCTTAAAGGATACTCAGATTCTGACTATGCTGGATGCAACATGGACAGGAAAAGCACTTCAGGCTCCTGCCAAATTCTTGGTGGAAAACTAGTCTGTTGGAGTGCTAAGAAGCAACAATCAGTTGCCATGTCCTCAGCTGAAGCTGAATATGTTGCAGCAGCAAGTTGTTGTGCAAATGTACTCTGGATGAAAAGTTAACTCAGTGACTATGGAATTTAGTACAAGATGGTTCCCATCTTTTGTGATAACACAAGTGCAATTGCCTTTTCAAATAACCCAGTTCTTCATCAGAGAACAAAACACATTGATATTAGATATCACTTCATCAGGGACCATGTCATGAATGGTGACATAGAATTACACTTCATTCCTACTGAATATCAGCTAGCTGATATATTCACCAAGCCATTGGTTGAACCAACTTTCACCAGACTGAAAGCTGAACTAGGAATGTTGGATATTAAGAATCAGTCCACTGATTGACTCCATCTAAATATGTGTAAATTCTGATAACCCACGTCCCTGACTCAATGTGTTCTTCAGTGAGAAAGGTCACTGAACTTCAGGAACTAAACCCAAGTTCCTGAACCTTTAATCCTTAGGAATTAAACCCAAGTTCCTGAATTCTTGGTCCTCAGGAACTAGACCCAAGTTCCTGAACCCTTGAAACTCAGGAATTAAACCCAAATTCCTGAACATTTGAACCATCAGTGACTAAACCCAAGTCCTGACAATCAGGTTCACTGAATGAAAAGTCATTCAAGGTCCTCAAGAGACATTAAATATTAACTTAAATGCTCTAAGTATCTAGTTAGTAAATGTCGGAGGTTGGTAACTGAATTCTTATTTAATATAAGAATATTTGTTCTTTTGCCTTTCTGGCTTCCACCTCTGGGCCCCCACATTCCCACTTGGCATTAAATGCCTCTCTAATCACATTACAGATATGTGATGACTCATCTCTTCAAATTACACTTTTGCAGAACTGCTCAACTGTTCACCTTGACTGTTGCGCCAAACCAGGGAAAGTGAAGTAGTGGCATTAAATGCGGATCCCAAAACATTTTATTCAAAACAGTTTCCAAAAATTCTTTTTGAATAAATAAAATCCGCTTAATGCCTAAAATACCCTCCACTTCACTTCCTTATAAATACCCCAACCAAAATAACAACATACACGTCTATTAGAAATCTTAAGCAAAATTCTGCCCATTTTTCTCTCAAAACTAATAGTGTGTGGGTTCTTAGCTTTAACAAATCCCAACCATCTTTGTTACCCAGACTTACCAACAAATATGGCTTCCTCTAAAGCTGTGACATACGCCCCTAATGTGAAATTCACATTGGAGGGTGTAGACCTCACCAAGAACAATGTGGTAGGAAACTTTGCCTATCCACAAAAGTTCCATGCTTACAAGAATGTAATGAAATATCTTCAAAACTGTTTTCTTGCAAAAGCATTTACCATAACACCCTCAGTCATCTACCATGAATACTTGAGGGAATTCTAGTGTACTGCTGTGGCTACTAGCCTGAAAGAAACCAAAGAATCCATTATCACTTTCTCAGTGATGAATGGGAGAAGGACCCGCTCCCTGGATTACAATAACTTCATCAAGGCCACTGGTCTTGATTTTGCTGAGGCTTTTGAGCCCAATCCGACTGACCAAGAGGTTAAGGGAGAGTTGATCTTCTTGGGACCTCATGACCTTAAACGTCCTGAGTTGTTCGCTGGAGCCTTATTGGAGAAATCTCCAATTGTCAAAACCTGGTTCCACCCAGTCTGGAGGATCCTGATGACATTCGTCATTCGGAACCTAGGGGGGAATAAATCCTCCACTGAGCAATTGAACTCATCACAAAAATTGATGTTGTTCAGTCTCTTGGAGGGTAGAATGATAGATATCGGAGGTATAATCTTCCGTGACCTTGTTGCTAAGGTCTTAGGAAAATCTAGGCAAAAACACTTGTCTTATCCTAGGTTTATTTCCTGTGTGCTTCAGGACCTTCTTGGTTCTGACCATGTGAGGCCTGACGTCGAAGGTATGAAACCTGACGTCTTACATAAGACCAATTTCACTAGTGGCATCACTGAGGTACAACCCATTGCCCTGACTAACTACATGCTGGTGGTTATTCAGGGGGAGAATGTTGTTTCTCCAGTACCTTCACCTACAAAGAAGGTGAAGAAGACAAAGAAGGGTCAGTCCAGTAAGGTGGTTAGACCCAAACCACTCGCCACTGAGACTGATGCCCAGAACCAACTCAACCTTAAAAAGGGGTTGAATGTGGCCCAGACCTCTGAGACACCCATTATAGAGACCCCCCTGACCACAAAACAAAGGCCAACGGAGAGCACTGAGCAATCATCCTCTGTGTCCTCGGGCAAACCTTTTCCACATGTCCCTACTGACATACACAAGTTAGTAGGGTCAGGAACAACCACCCATTCACATCCCGATGAAGGAACTAAACAAATCACAATCAGTTCCTGAGGGAGAAAAGGGTTCTAAATCCTCGGTGGGGCAGCACTACTCCACTAAGAAGGGGACCCATCACCAATCATATCCCGCTAACGTTCCTGAGCAATCACCCTCAGGGTCTCAGGGAGTTCAGGATCCTAAATCCCCAAAAGGACAGTACAATCCTGATGGGAAGGGGGTCCATCAATCTTCA